>CM077164.1:85604401-85791486 GCA_039583875.1 Platanthera guangdongensis | reverse complement strand
ATTTGTAAATATACCTATTTTTCTGTACATTATTTAGTTGTTTTCATTTATTTTTGTCGTTTTTACTTATTTTTATTCAATAAAATGCTCCTATTTTTGTTAATATTATACTAACTTAGTTTATTTTATTTTTCAGGAAAAATCAAAAATCTGCCAAAATTTGACATGTCACGCCCGTGACAAATGGGTCACGCCCGTGACCAGGGCGTGACACGTCAAAAGCCGTGAAATCAGCAATTTTTTGAAGTGCAAAGCCTGTCACGCCCGTGTCACTAGTGTCACGCCCGTGACCCATGCCCGTGACCATCCAGATCGACGAAATCGCGCTCAACGATCGTCAACCCAGCTGACACGCCCGTCGACACGCCCGTGTCACCCGACACGGGGCGTGACCCAAGCCCGTGTTCACTCAACTCGACACTTTCAGCTCGACGATCGTCGAGTGTCGACACCCGCCTGTCACGCCAGAGTCACGCCCGTGACCTGGGGCGTGACCTTTCCAGCTAGCCCGACAAGACCCGCGCGGCCGACTTTTTGGCGCACCGCGCCCAGATCCACCTGCCTGTCACGCCCCCTGTCACGCCCGTGACCAAGGGCGTGACCTCTGCGAGACCGACACGTGTCCAGCCCGAAGTCAACTTTCCCGTCAAATCGCCGGCCGCCTTCCAAATAGTGCTGTCAGCCCCCTGTCACGCCCGTGACCAAGGGCGTGACCCTTGTAAATTTTGTCTATAAATTCAGAGGTTCTCCTTTGAATTTCTGTTCCCCTTTTGGGCACATTTTGTATAGGGGAAATGCTGCTGGATTGCTTCCAAGGCCCTTTAAGGGATTTCTCCCTCTCTCTTTCTTCTTTTTTAGCTTTGTAATCGTTTTTAGACTTAATAAAAATGTAGATTTTTTCCCATTTCATGGTTTTGGAATGCATCCATGTGCCCCTCTCTTATACAATCTTATTTATGCTTTATTTTAACTTAGTTTTTCGTTCTTCTTTATATGCGTATGTGTGTATGAGTGTAGTTCTTTACTTTTATGTTTTCATTATTTCGTTTACTTAGCTTAGTTTAGTGTTAGGATTTTTCTGCACTTTCATATCCATCCTTATAAACTATAAAAATGGTTATAAAGATAGTTTTTGATCTTTCTTACTTAACCTTTTCGTTATTTTTGTAGAACTTTTCATGCTTTTAATTTTTCTTCCACTTTTTAGGCATTTTTATAGCATTATAAGAATGGATAAGTTGTTATTTTGCTTTTTCGAACACTTGTATTTTTCCTTTATTTTCAAAATCTTTTTCCTTATTTAATTTTTCCGTTCTCTTTTTATGCATTTCTACCGCATTCTAGCGGTAGAAATGTATTCGTTTTTATTTTTCGAGCACTTGCATTTTCCTTTTTATTTGCAAACTTTCTTCCGTTTAATTTTTATTTCGCTTTTTATGCATTTCTACCGCATTTTAGCGGTAGAAATGCAGTTGTTTTAATTTTTCGGTAACTTAGCTTTTTGCACTTTTTTTATGTGTGCGCATTTATTTCCGCCTACTCGTTAAGAGTTAAATGGCGCTTTGCTTTATTTCAATTCTGTCGTGTGTGTGCGTGTGTTTTACTTTTCAGTAGAGTGCGTGTGTTTTCATTTATGTCGAGAGAGTGTGTGCGTGCGTTGCATTTATTTGTCCTACTCGTTTGAGTAGGACCCGTATTTATTTTCTCCTACTCATTTGAGTAGGACTTGCGTGTGTGCGTTTTACTGCTTTCTTTCTCCCGCCCACGCAGTTGCGCCGGGACTCGCAATTTACTGCTTTCTTCAGTCCTACTCGTTTGGGTAGGACTTGCAATTTTCAGCTTTCATTTACTGCTTTATTTTACTGCTTTCATTTCCTGCTTTCCATTTTCTGCTTTCTTTTCTGCTTTTCTCGCAAGCCGTCCCCATTCCGATGAGTGGCTAATCGTTCTTAGCCCTCGGCATCGAAGAGCATTGGGACAGATAAAATAGCTTAAAATAACTAAAGGTCTAATCTTTCTAATTAATTAATAGCACTTAAGGTTTGCCCGGGGTTAACGACGCGTAGGACCACATATCGATGTGTGGGCCCTATTTCCGTTTTCCATACGCTCGCCGAGAGGCCGTGCGTATGGACAGATCACCCCTTGGCAAAGAGAGTTCCGCACTAACCCTCGAGAGAGGAGGCGCGCCAACTCTACCGGATTGGGTTCCCCACCCAATAGCGGGGTTCTTAGCGTAATGCGGGCGTTAAGAGGAATCCTTCGTCGGACGAGAGCCCGGTCGAATAGTCTTAGCGTTCAGGTGAGCGATAGCCCTATAGCTAGGTGAGCTCATTTTAGTGGAACCTCCACGGCCAAGTCTCCGCCTTAATTAATTAGAAATTTAGGAGCTCTTTTTATTTAAAGTCTATTTTAGTTCAATTGTTTTTTTCGGTGCCATCGAGCTAAGCTCTTCATCGGCACCACCTTCAAGCTTTCTTTTTATTGCTTTCATTTTCTTTCCGCCATTTTCTGTATTTTTATATAAAATATCCCGACAAGATAATTATCGGTAAAATAATAGTCCCCTCCAGGGAAGAGTAGAAATAATCGAACCGGACCCGAGAACAATACGACCTCGATATTCCACCCGGAATATCCTGTACTACTCACGATAGGTGCACTTGCCTCCTTTCGTTAAAACTCGATCTCTAAACCTTTTTTATATCCAAAATAAATAAATAAATACGCGCGACCCGTTTTCTTAAATAAATTCACTTCCGCCTTTTCCTTAAATAAAACCGCCGGGTCGCCGCGTTTCATTTTCTTTCCGCAAATAATTTTGGAGTTTTAACATGCATCAACAAGCGCACTATACAAAACAAACCGTACAAGCCGCGCGGTTAGACAGCAGTGCTAACCGCACGGCTACCACCAGAGAGGAAGAGAGACTGCCAGGGTAGACCGCCAGACCGCCTGGTCTCCAAGCCGACTGAGACAAACCGCCAGACCGCGCGGTCTTCAACCCGCCAAGACAAACGCCAGACCGCCCGGTCACCAACTTCAACACTCCCCCTCAAGCTGGAGCATATATATCGATCATGCCCAGCTTGTCACAGATGTGGAAAAAGGAAGCGGACACTGGCTTGGTGAAGACGTCTGCCAACTCGTTGTCGGACGTGACAAATGGAGTGCAAATCTGTTTCTTCAATATTTCTTCTCGAATAAAATGATAGTCGACTTCTATGTGTTTTGTTCTCTCATGAAAGACCGGATTTTTGGAAATGTGTATCGCGGCCTTATTGTCACAGAACATAGGAAGAGGATAGTTGTAAACCTCTCCTAAGTCAAGCATGAGAGCCCGCAACCACTTCAACTCACATGTAGTCGATGCCATGCTACGATATTCAGCCTCTGCACTAGACCTGGAAACGACAGACTGTTTCTTGCTCTTCCAACTCACAAGATTGCCTCCAACAAATGTGCAGAAACCTGAAGTCGATTTGCGGTCCCCTTTGTCATCCGCATAGCTTGAATCAGAGTAAGCTTCAACCCTTAGGTGACCATTCTTCTGAAATAGGAGTCCTTTCCCTGGAGCAGCTTTAATATACTCTAATATCCTCAGAGCAGATTGTAGATGACACTCCCTCGGAGCTTGCATGAACTGGCTCACCTTGCCAACAACATAGGAGATGTCGGGTCTGGTTACCGTGAGATATATGAGCTTGCCCACCAGACGCCGGTATCTCGTAAGATCAGAGAGAAGAGGTGAGTCATCTGTCCAAGTTTTGTCTTCTCCAGCAGCCATAGGACAACGTGCAGGTTTAGCACCAGTGAGTCCTGCATCCTTTAAAAGATCAAGAGCATACTTCCGTTGTGAAAGGACCATGGAGTTGGGCTTTCTAGAGATTTCAATCCCCAGAAAGTATTTCGGGGAGCCCATATCCTTTGTAACCAGATGTTGACGAAGGTGTTTCTTGGTCATCAGTATCCCATCCTGGTCATCGCCAGTAAGAAGAATGTCATCAACATAAACCGCAAGAACAACAAGACCAGAGGCAGTTTTCCGAACAAACAAGGAGTGATCTTCTGAGCTTCGTGTAAAACCAATGGCCGCAACAATGCCACTGAACTTGTCAAACCAGGCACGAGGACTCTGCTTGAGGCCATAGATAGACTTCTTTAGCCGGCATACCCGTGTCTCCCCCTGAGCAACATACCCAGGAGGTTGCTCCATGTAAACAGCTTCCTGCAGATCTCCATAGAGGAAGGCATTCTTAACATCTAGCTGCGAGATGGGCCAATCCCTGTTGACAGCTACAGAGAGAAGAACCCGAATAGTGCTGAGGCGAGCCACGGGCGAGAAAGTGTCAAAGTAATCAACCCCATAAGTTTGGGTAAAACCCTTGGCAACCAGGCGAGCCGTATAACGATCCACACTGCCATCCGGGAGAAACTTCACCACGAAGACCCAGCGACAACCAACAACATCGGTGCCGAAAGGAGGCGGAACAAGGGTCCAGGTACCCCGTTCAGTGAGAGTAGCAATCTCCTCATCCATGGCAACTTTCCAGTGAGGAATAGTAAGGGCCTCCTGGTAGGAACGGGGGGTGGTAGTGGCCGAGATAGCCAGGGCAAAGGCTCGGCGAGCAGGGGTAAGGCGATCGTAGGAAACAACCGCAGCAAGAGGATGGTGGGTACAAGCCCGAACCCCTTTGCGAAGAGCAATCGGGAGATCCAGGTCAGCAGGTGCCTCAGTATCCGGAGTATCCGTGGTGGAGAGAGCTGGCCCGGGATTACAGAGAGATGGCAGCGGAGTGGAGGGAGAAAGCAGAGTAGAGGGTGGAGATGAGGAGGATGGGGAAGGCGGTGGAGTGGGTGGAGAGGACGGAACCTCAGTGGGAGCAGAGGGAAGGGATGAGTTGGTATGAGAAGGAGGAGCAGGAGGAGGAGAAGAGGAAGCGGGAGAGAAGTAAGATGCATTGGCAAAGAAGGTGACATCCGCAGAGACAAATTGCTTGCGGGTAACAGGGTCAAAGCAACAATAGCCTTTCTGAGTGGGAGAGTAGCCCAGAAAGACACATTTGGTGGCACGGGGTGAGAGTTTATCACGGGTGGCAGCGGGAGAGTGCACAAAAGCGGTGCACCCAAAGATGTGTAGAGGAAGAGGAAAGGGATCCTTGTCCGGATAAAGAATGGAGAAGGGGGTAGCACCGTGGAGAACGGTGGAGGGAAGGCGATTGATGAGATAGCAGGAGAGAAGGACAGCATAGCCCAATAGGAGCGAGGAACATGCATTTGATTCATCATAGTGCGAGCGACATCAAGGAGGTGACGGTTTTTGCGTTCCGCCACCCCATTTTGTTGGGAAGTGTAGACACAGCTGGTTTGACGAATAACACCATGGTGAGTGCAGAAGGAGGAGAAGTCGTGGCTAAGATACTCCTTAGCATTGTCAGAACGAAGGATTTTAATAGACGTAGCAAACTGAGTTTTAACCATCGAATAAAAGGAGGTCCAAACAGAGAATAACTCGGAGCGATCTTTAAGAAGATATACCCACGTAGACCGAGAGAAATCATCAATGAAGGTGACAAAATAGGAACTGCCCCGACCGATGGTGAGGGTAGGAGCGGGACCCCATATGTCAGAGTGAACGAGGTCGAACGGATGGGAAGAGCCCCGACTTTGCGTTGGTGGGAAGGAGGAGCGGTGATGTTTGCCAAGTTGACATGCATCACAGTTTAGAGGAGGATGATGAGGAGGGAGGTGCGGCAGGAGCTGTCGTAGAATGCGGGGAGGAGCATGTCCAAGGCGAAGATGCCATTGGAGAAGATCTGTAGAGGAGGAGGAGAAGACGGATAGAGCAGAAACGTTGTCGAGGAAGTAGAGGCCACCACTCTCAGTCCCGGTAGCAATCGTCCGTTGAGAGTCCGGATCCTGAAAAGCACAAGAGGTAGGGGTGAATGTGACAGAACACCGTAGTTGCTTGCACAAAGAGGTAACCGATAATAAATTGCACGGAAACTTGGGCACATAGAGGGTATCAGCCAAGCAGAGAGATGGAGTGACTTGAACCATGCCCGTCCCATGGACCGGGGAGGGAGATCCATCAGCGACAATGACCGGGGGCAACTGAGCCTGTGTGTCAAGAAGAGAGAAACATTGAGGGTTGCCTGTCATATGACTTGTTGCACCAGAGTCGATGAGCCATCTTCCGCGAGTCACAACATGAGCACTACCAGAAGAGGTGACCACGGAGGCGGACAGGCTGGAGGAGAGGAAAGCCATGGAAGCAAGAGAGTAGCAAACCGCGACGAGAAGAACAAGCCGCGAGAAGAGAATAGAGCACCAAGCCGGGCGACCAGAAAATAGGTCGGGCGGCTAGAAAGGCCGCTTCCAAGAAGCCGAGCAAAGCAGAGGGAAAGAAGTCGCACGACCTGAAAAAGTCGGGCGAACAGAGGAGAACAAGTCGCACGGCCAAAGATGAGGCCGAGGCGACTAGCAAGCAGGAGCGGGTAGAAGGCAACAAGAAGAAAGCGGCGAAAAAGCAGGCAAAGGTCCAGCGGGGAAGAGGTCGCGCGGACTGAGAAGACCGAGCGAACAAAAGAGAAGAGAAGAGCAGGTGACCGCGACCAAGATGCGGGGGAAGAAGGAACATCCCGCACGGTCAGGCAGATCACAGCAGCAAACCGCGAGTATAGAGACAAGACACGCGGACAGAGACAGACCGCAACGACTAGGAAGTCGGAGAGGCAAGAACAAGGAGCGCGGCGACAACGAAACAGGTTGCTGCGACAAAGAGAAGTAGGAGAAGTGAACCAAGAAGAAGCAAGCCGCGCAAACAGGGCGGCGGACAGAAACAAGCCGCGCGGATAGAAACAAGCCGCGCAGATAGAAGAGAGGGCAAGCCGCGAATCAAGTCGCAGAACGCGGAAAACAGGTCGCGAACAACAGAGGGCGCACAGAATCAGGAGGAAATGACCGTGTCCTCTGATACCATGATAGAAAGTAGAGACAAGAAGCGAAAAGAGGAGAACAAGCGAATAAACTTTTGAATAATTGAAATTTTATTATCCAAAAAAGATATCTATTACAAAGGTATGCCCTCCTTTATATAGAATGGAGGAGAGATGAGAGAATACAAATAAGAGATGTGGGACTATAATTTACAGGACAAGCGGACTATACAAAACAAACCGTACAAGCCGCGCGGTTAGACAGCAGGGCTAACCGCACGGCTACCACCAGAGAGGAAGAGAGACTGCCAGGGTAGACCGCCAGACCGCCCGGTCTCCAAGCCGACTGAGACAAACCGCCAGACCGCGCGGTCTTCAACCCGCCAAGACAAACCGCCAGACCGCCCGGTCACCAACTTCAACAGATTTCATGCACGGGTTGCCGAGATCTCAACGAGGGAATGATTCCATCTGGGTGATTGTCGACCGGCTAACGAAAGTAGCACATTTTCTCCCAAACAGGCGGGATGATTTGGAGGCTAGTTCACTACCTATTGGGCACGAAGTTAACATTCAGTACGGCCTTTCATCCCCAGACGGATGGCCAAACTGAACGGGCCAACAGAACGATGGAGTACATGCTCAGGATGTGTGCCCTAGACTTCGGAAAGAGATGGGAAGATCATCTCTACATGGTGGAGTTTGCCTACAATAACAGCTACCAGGCGAGCATCGGTATGGCACCGTATGAGGCTCTGTATGGATAGAAGTGTCGTACGCCTTTAGCTTGGATAGAGGCAAGCGAAGCCAGAGTGTATAACAGAAATGAAATCGATGAAGCAAACTCAACGATTCGTGCTATTCGAGAGAGGCTACTCATAACCCAAGATCGTCAAGCGAAGTACTACAACGCCAAGCACCGGAACGTGGAGTTTGCGGTAGGCGATTGGGTCTACTTGAATATCAAGCCCTTCAAAGGCGTATCCCGGATTCGATGTTTGAAAAAGTTGAGTCCAAGATACCTTGGTCCGTTTGAAGTGGTTGAGCGAGTTGGGGAAGCTGCGTATCGGCTAGCTCTTTCGGCAGACTTGGGTGGATTGCATGATGTATTCCACATATCGATACTTTGGAAGGCCGTTAAAGATCCAGCTCAAGTGATCACGGATGATCGTGTGCCGGTGGAGTATGGGCTAACGACAAAGGTGAGGCCCATTCAGATCGAGGATCATGTCGAGAAACAGTTGTGGAACAAGACGGTCGGGATGGTGAAAGTCCGGTGGGACAACTGCGGTCGTGAAGAGCTTACATGAGAGCGAGAGCAGACCATGCAAGCTGAGTTTCCCGAACTTTTTGGTGTAATGGTCATACACTGTGGATCGACTGATATTAAACCGATTGTGGAATGAAAATCATATTGTTTGAGTCCTTACTTGGTGCAAATTTCGGGGACAAAATTTTTGTAAGGAGGGGAGGGTTGTAACACCCCAAAATTTAAAAGTTAGAAAAATGTGAGTGACACTGCATGGGACACAGGCGTGTCCCAGAGCGTGTCCTTCCTGGGTGAACGGTCGACGAACTCAACATTTGACCTCGGGCATGTTTGGTGTCGTGTATGGGCATACGGCCTGAGACACGGGCGTGTCACAAGGCCAGTGTGAGTCTCGGGTGATTTTGAGATCTTTCAGCCTGAGGAACACGGCCACAGACACGGCCGTGTTGGTAGGCATGTCGGGTGACACGGCCCTTGACATGGGCGTGTCATATGGGCGTGTACTGGAATTGATGAGTCGGTTGAGCACCGCTTAGGTAACACGGCCATGGACACGGGCGTGCCACAGGCTGTGTCAGGCAAAATTTATGATTTTTTTGGTGAAATCATGGCCATCCATTCCTTCAGCCTGGATCCAAGGGCTGAGATGCTTCCCTGTCTTCTTAATGCTGAGAATGGGTTGGGGAAACTCATTTGGCTTTTGACTTTCCCTTACTACATTTCTAGAGAGAGAAAGAGAGAGGAAGAAGGATGAGGAGAGGTGGCTAATCACCGGTGGTGCTGCGGTATGCCGATGAGAGATCCGAGGCCGATGTTGTAGAGGAAAAGCTTTTGTGAGTCGTTCGAGCCAGCTTGGAGCTCATGGCACCGAAGCGGTCTTCGAGGGTAACGACTTTTCTTCATATCCATGTGAAGGCTCCCTTTTTGCATATTCACATGATTCCCCCACCACCGGGTGGTCGGTTATGGGGATCATTGGGTTGATTCATGAAATCCCCAAGTGGTTAACATATAGATCCAGAAAGGAAAGTACGGAATAGGCATGCTGTATGAAGCCCATCTGGACAGGTTGGTCTGGATTGGTGATGTTGCATACGATTCAGAGAAACGTGTAGTTTAGGAGTCGACAGATTGGACCTGTGAAGGAAGTAGCAGGAAGTACTGGAGTGGTAGTCCAGGAAAATATCTGTGTCATGCTTGTGTTGTTAGGTCATGCCTGTGAAGATAATAGCAGGAAGTACCGGATGGAAGTCCGGGAAAGTCCTATTGTGATGCTGAATGTTTAGGTGGTACCTGTGAAGAGAGTAACAGGAAGTACTGGCATAGTAAGCCAGGAAAGACCCCTGACATTTGTGATATGCGTGGTATGGTACCTGCAGAAGCAGGAAGTACAGGTGTGCCCAGGAAAGACCCGCCGACGCTGTGATCTTTGTGGTGTGGTACCTGTTAAGGCAGGAAGTACTGGTGTGCCCAGGAAAGACCTGCCAATGTTGTGCTAGAAATGGGTGTCAGTGGATACCCAGGCTATAATGACAAACAGGATTGGTGAGACCAACCCGCGCCTTTTATGTAGCCGCGAGTACGTGGTACTCGGTGATGGCAAAGGCGATTTAAGCAACGGGGGGTTGAGGATCTGACCTGCGCTATGTCCGTCTGACGGGAGACCTGAAAGTGTGGTCTGTTAGAGCGCATAGTGAGAGTCTTAGGCCTTCGATCCATATCATAATGGGGGGCTACAGGTCATCCCGGTGCGTTAAGACTAGAACTCCGGCTGCACGCCATGGAGTAAATGCTCAAGTGATTTGTCGTTGGGTTTCGACCCTGATACGGTGGTGGGCAACTGGTTCGTCGGTACACCAAGAATGTGCCCTGAGTGCATGGAGCGTTGGGCCGCGTGGCTGATGATTGTGATGAAATGGATGTGCATGAGTGCACATTGAATGAGCTATAGATATATGTACTTGTACATGCTATGCTTTGCAGGGAAGAATACCACTGCCCCGAGGGAAGGGGTAGGGTCGTTATAATTTGGTCAGCGGAATGCTGACCATTGCCTCTTTTGCCAACATTGGGTGGCCTGTCCCTGTGCAGGTGTTGGAGAGTCAAGCGGGATGCATAAGGGCTGAAGTCCCTATTGTTGCTGTTGCTGCCGCCGCTAGCCCTCGAAGGCTAAAGAAATGAACGTGTGATGTTTTCTTTTGTGTGGTCGGCCTGCGCGCCGTTGTTTATGGCCACATGTATGAAAGCCCTGTAAGGCCATAAGGCCAACTCTTTGTCTTGTATGTGTTGTAAGACATTCCTATAAATATATAAAATATGGGGTTTTATATGTCGGACATTCAGGTGTGCAGTTCAAGTGTTTTATAGGATTCTGCTAGAATGCAATGGGTTAGGGTGCGCTGCGCTACTCTGGTGCCATACCGTGACTTCATCGCTCATTTTGTGGTATATACTGTGGTACCGCGACCAGACCTTCTAGTATATACGATATGAACGGATGGGGTTGTTACAAGTTCTCTCTGAGTGAGTCCGTCTTGGCGACTTCCTCTCTTAGAGTGCTCTCTTCAGCTTGAGAAACTTTATCTCCTTGTCTTGAGCTTTTATGACTCTTCGACATTTGTCGTAAGCCTTGATTAACTCTTTATACTAGGCCGTGAGTTCAGACACATCATTAGAAGAGCTATCCTCATGATCATGATCAGAAGCATCTGATTCAGAAAGATGGTATGAGAATTTACCTTCCTAGTTAACTGGGATTCTTGTTCATCATCTGTTTGTGCAATTAGCCCAAAGTAGGCTTCCTCTTCTTCATTTGACTCAGATGAGTCAGAGTCACTTAGAGACTTGCCATTCTTGGCTATTAGGTTTCTTTCAGTTCTCTTCTTATTATATGAAGATTTCTTCTCCTGTCTCTTTCCACCCTCCTTCTTCTTATGAGGGAAATCAGCGATAACGTGACCTGGCTTATTACAACAATAGCAAATGATGTCAGAAGAAATATGTTTATTTTTTTAGTATTATAAATGTCTTGGTTACTTGAGCCTCTCTTGTGGTGATCACCATCATGACGTGATCTTCTATGTGAGGCATCTTTGAATCTCCATTGTTTCTTCTTGTTCAAGAATTTCTTGAACTTTCTTGATAGTAGAGAAAACTCTCCTTCAGATAATTCTGAGTCTGAGGTTCTTTATTCTGAAGTTTCTTCTTCACTATCTTCCCTTGCATGAGCAGGTGATGCAGCTATGACCTTCCTTGAGCTGTCTGCCTTCAGTGCGATAGACTTCTCCTTGGATGATGATCGACTCTCTCTTCTTCATGTTTTGTAGAATTGATCTGCAGCTCATATGACATCAGCTTTCTGAAGAGATTTTGAAGGTCAGTCTCTGCCAACTTGCCAAACTCCCTGATAGCACGGACTTTATTGTTCCATTCCTTAGTCATGGACCTTAGAAACTTATCATTCAGCTCTTCATTTATGAAAACTCGGCCATATACTCTTACGTTGTTAACAATCTTGAAGAAACTTTCAAAGGTATCTGTAATTGAATCCTTTGGTCCTTCTCGGAATGCTTCATATTTCTGATTTAGAAGGGATCTTCTTTCATCCCTAACTTCTTCAGTGCCTTCCTTCAATGTGATAAAAGACTGTTACATTTCCTTAGCGGATTGGCAGTGAATCAGATTCTGCAGCACAGAATCATCGACTGCACTTTCTATGATATTTTTAGCTTTCTTGTCCAACGAGACAAGTGCAATCTCATCTTTATCAAGATCCATTAACTTCTTAGGAACTTTTTTGGTAGGATCAATAGTGGAGACGGTCATTGGAACATAAGGACCTTCTTCAACAATCATGAAGATCCTTGGATCCACAGCTTCCATGAAAAACTTAATCCTTTCTTTCCACATGAGAAAGTTCGTCTTTGTGCATAGAGGAAGCTTTGCAAAATCCTTGGACTTGTCCATGCTTGGATAACTCAATAGATAACTTGGGACAGATCTGTTCAAGTTGTTAACCTTTTTATGAACAACCTCCATCTGATACCAATTGAAAATATTTTAGCTGTCTTACCTAAATCACCTAGAGGGGGTGAATAGGTGAGTTGTGTGTCTTTTTGCGGAATAAAAATTTAACGAGCATTGTACAGAGAATTAACTAAGCAATCACATACCACACCAAGAATTATAGTGGTTCCCTAACCTTGGGTACATCCACTTTCCACTCACTGATCTAGCAATGCAATAGACTCGGCTACTCCACTAATCTCGGATTGAAAACAATCCTACACCTCGGAACAACGTTCTTATAACTCGATCACAAAAATTGGATCTACACTCGGAAGATAAAACTTCCTACAAGAACTCGGAGAACAAAGCTCCTACGACTCGGATAAAGATCTCCTACAAGAATAGATTGAAATAAACAAATACAAACAGTGATTTGATCTCAGATCTTGAAAACTTCTGCCTATTCTTCTTCCTTAAACTTTGCGGCTTTATCAGAAATGGTTGAGGAAGAATCAGCAAGATCTCTGGATCTGAAATTCTCTGGACTCAGCAAGATCAAGTAATGGTTCTGTAGATTCTAGAATGACTTGATCTCTGAATCAACTTCTCTGAATCGATTTGGATCGGAAGCAAATCGGCAAGAGTGGCGATGAAGAGCGGCCCTTCCAATTAAGGAAAGAAAAATAGGGATTCAGAAAAACTTGGAAAATCATGCGGCTGCTTGTCATTCTTCATCTTAGGTTGGTTGAAATTGACAAGACCTTTTATAGCACTTGCCTAACGGTCATAATCGCAAATAATGAGAGCCACGTGGACCAATCACGCGCTAAAGACATTTGAAATTCATGTCTATCTGGACTTAGAAGATTTGATAAAACAGTACATGTGTTCTCGAGAAGGAGAATTGTACTTGAGTAAAAATCTACTGGTTCTCGAGAAGAACAATGTGGAACTCGAGAAAAACACTTAGAAAAATATATGGAAGTGAAAATTTGTAATATCGAGACAGAAAGAAGTACTCGAGAAAAATAGACTTTTACTCTCGAGAAGAAACATTCTGGTACTCGAGAACAGATAATCATCTCAAGAACAATGGTCTGGCTCTCAAGAAAAATACTTTCGTCTCGAGATAGAACTTCTGCATCTCGAGAACAAACCATAGTCTTCTCGAGAATAAATTTGGTCTTCTCGAGAAAAAGACTTAGAAAAATAATTGTTTGGAAAAGAAACAACCCAAGAAGAAATGTCATATAGTACTCGAGTACATAAGTCCATCTCGAGAACAACATTAAGCTTTCTCGAGAACAACTTCTGCCACTCGAAATCAAGGCAAGTATAACTCGAGAAATATCTTAAGTCCTTCTCGAGTACAAATATAGTACTCGAGAAAAATACTTATACAATACTGAAAATCTTAATTCTCTATTAAAATCAGCATCCATCATTTCTCTTGCCCTTAGTGCTTGAAAAGGAAGCGTGTCCCAATAGAGAGGCTACACATGAGTCAACACCATGGATCACATAATGAGATATTACATTTTATGGTTCTGTGTTTGGAGACTCATTGTCGACTGACATTGGTCTACACTTGGCAATTAAGTCCTGCAAACACTTAACTAAAAATAGTATCAAATACAAAATTAATTCATCTTAGTTTAAGGGTGACTTCATACAAATCTGGGCTACTATGGATGCAATGCCCAACAATTTGATATTCACCGCCTCCGTTCTCTGGTGTCACGGAGATCACACTTTTGTAATTATAAAAAAAAATTGACTGTGATTGAATAAAATATCTGTGTTCATATTTATGCGAAAAATGCCCTGGTTGTTCTCTGATGGATCTCTGAAGGGGTATATTTCTCCAAGGAGAAATTTTCCCAGAAAAATTAGGTCTTTAACCTACCACCAAGGGCTAGCTAGTTAGCGCCCTGTGATATCTTCAAAATCTAGTTGTTTATGTACAAAATATTTCAAATTTTTAATTAACGTGTCAAACCATATTCACCCCACTCTAAGGTTGGCCACACGATCCAACAAGTGGTATCAGAGCTAGGTTAATTCAAACAGGCTTAAAATACTGATGTAAGATGGCCAACGCTGTTCACGCTTTCCCTGATGGACAAGGCTTGATTAGACCTCCACTATTCATGCGAATTGACTACAGTCATTGGATAATGCGAATGAAAAACTTTTTAATGACCCAAATTATGGACGTGTGGGCCATGATCAAAACAACATACATCGCACCCACTATCACTGTAGGTGCTACGGTCTTAGACAAACCGCAAGATAAGTGGGATTACGTTGATAAGCTGAGATGTATGAAAAATGCCAAAGCCATGAACTCGCTATTTTGAGCATTAGATAAAACCGAATTTAATAGAATATGTAATTATGAAACTACGTATGATATATGGCATTTACTTGAGCTTATTTACGAAGGTACCTCTCAAGTAAAGGAGTCGAAGCTATTCCGACTCATATCTAAATACTATCAATTTCGGATGGAGAACGACGAGGAGGTGAACAACATGTGTACCCGCTTCACCAAGATTGTCAATGCCTCAAGATCCCTCGGGTAGAGCTACTCAAATGGAGATCTAGTGAGGAAGATCTTATGATCTCTGCGTCCACGTTTCAACCCGAAGGTGATGACTGTTGCTGAATCACACAATATTAGCACCCTAGAGATAGAGAGCTTCATTGGAAACACTAAGACACATGAGCTCGAATTAAAGATACAAGCTGAGGAATATCCTAGGGAGATAAAGAAGAAGGGGCTAGCACTGAAGGATGCGAGGGAAAGGAAGGCAGCTGAAGAATATGAGGACGACGATGAAGAAAGGCTCTATGTCCGAGAGTTCAAAAGGTTCATGAAGAATTTCGAGAGACGGGGAAAGTGAAAGAAATTTCTGAAGAAAGGCACTGAATAAACAAAGAGGTGGAACAAACCGTCAAAGGAATGGAGAGGATGATAAGAAGTCTCTAGCCGAGTGCTACCATTGTCACAAGCCTGGAAACAACAAGATGGAATGTCCAAGGCTCCAGAAGGAGGAAAAGGAGAAACAAAGATGGCACAAGGGAAAGAAGAAGTTATTGAAGGCGATAACAAGGGACGAGGATGGATCTGACGAGTCAAGCATTTTCGACTCAAGAAGTGAAGATGAGGCGAATCCATGCCTCATGGGCAGAAATCAGGAGGAGTCAGAAGATGAGTCCATTGTTCAGAGCAACAGTGTGGAACCCCACCCTCTTATAGTTAACTTCTTGAAATTTATGAACATCTATGTGATAAGCTAGATAGTTTTATACTTGAGAAAAAGGCCATTAGAAATGAAAACAATAAATTAAAAATGATCTAGAAAATATAAAGAGTCAATTAATAAAATGCGGTAAAGAGAAGATCGAGTGCTTGGTGTGTTCTCACTCAATGGCAACGATCTAAGAGATAAAAGTAAGTCTCTCCAAGGCATCAATGAAAATGAACAATCATATAAATGAAAGGAATGTCCTAGAGAAAAGACTTTAAATATCTCTGGCTAAAATAAAAGAAAGTAAAAAAATAATTCGCCAATCGGTGTGTAATGCTAGTCATGGAAAACACCGCCCTAAAGGCGAGGATCCATGATCTTAACTATGCTATCTAGAAATTTGGAATAGGACAAAAATATCTAAATATGCTGATGGGTGCATAATATCATGGATCTTGAAATTTGGACTAAGGTACGTGAGTCCAACACTACCATCGAGTGGTAATCACTTTCAAGACAAGCCTAAAATCTGCTTTGAAAAATCACAAAATAAAATCAATAATTCTGAAAGGCAATCCCCATCCTCCAACACGAGCCGAGGACCATGAAAAGGCAACATCTACTGCTTACACCTTATATGCCAACTGTCAAAATTTCGGTCACTCATCCAGCTCGTGTCTGAGGGAAGGAGCCAAGAAAATTATGAAAGTCTGGCTACCAAAGTCTTGTACCTATCACATGGGTAGGACAACTTGGGTAACCAGATCTTCATCCTTATCTTCCTATTAGGTGTGTTAGCAGGCTAAGGACAAGGAGAATGTGTGGCACTTATACTCTAGATATTCCAAGTAAATGACAGGAAATAAAGACAAGTTCCTTAGCCTAGAGAAGAATAAATGGGGGATGGTGACATTCGGGGAAACAACAAAGGACGTATTCTTGGAATCGACACTATAAGTAACAAAGCATTTTCAATTTCAAATGTAATATTTGTAGATGGACTTGAGCATAATTTACTTTCAATTAGCCAATTGTGTGATAAAGGCTTGAATGTTATTTGAATCTTCTACAAACACCTATAAGATTATAGATGTTAAGACTAATAGTGTTTTACTTACCGCTCATAGGACTCATATGTTTACAATGTTAGTTTTGAAGAAATAACAACTTCTGATTTGAAATGCTTAGTTACTTAGAATGAGTAATTAGATCTTTGGCATAGGAGGTTAGGAGACTTTGGAAGTAAACTGATTACCAAACTATCGAGACATAAACAAGTTTGTGGACTCCCAAAATTAAGCGAAAGTTTGAGCTCCGTATGCTCTCCGTCTCAAAAAGTGAAATTTGTTAAAACCTCATTCAAAAGAAAAAAAAATGACATTTCCACATCTAGACCACTTGAGCTCATACACATGGATCTATTTGGTCCTCTTAGTACATGCAGTCTAGGTGGAAAACGATACCCATTTGTTCTCAAAGGTGATTACGCTCGTTATTGTTGGACAATCTTTCTTGCAAATAAATCTGACACATTTAGTGAATTCACAAATCTATGCACTAGAATAAAAAATGAGAAGGATCTAAAAAAATGCATAAGGTCAGATCCTGGGTGAGAGATTGAGAATGAAGACTTCATGAAGTTTTGTAATAATCTAGGAATAAAGCATGAATTCTCTGCCCCACACACTCCACAACCGAATGAGGTAGTGGAAATAAAGAATCGTATACTTCAAGAACTAGCATGCACAATGCTTGCCGAATTCGACTTAACTCGATATTTTTGGGCTGAAGCGGTTAACACAGCAAGCTATGTGATAAACCGGGTCATGCTTCGCCCCATTATTAAGAAAACTCTATATGAGTTATATTTTGATAAGAAAACCTCTGCATCGTATTTTATAGTCTTTGATTGCCCGTGTTACATTCTAAACACAAAGGATCACTTAGGAAAATTTGACTAAAAATCAGACCTTGACATCCTCTTACGATTCTCGAGTTCGAGTCGTGCCTATAGGGTATATAATAAGAGAACCTTAGTTGTTGAAGAATCTGTTCACGTGCACTTTAACAAAAATACAACAACTGAAGAATCTATGAAGAATGAAGAGGAAGTTGATGACAATGTGCAGTTAGGAGATAAGGGTGAGGAGAGAGAAGTGGCGGTTGATGTTCCAACTCTCATAGAAGGATATAGGCCCCCAAGCACTCTATACTTTTTGAAACAGCATCCACGAGAACTAGTTATAGGAGAGACCTCATATAGACTTAGAACTCGGTTGGCACTGCATGAATCATTGCCATACCTATGCTTTATATCTGAAATTGAACCCAAAAATATCTCATAAGTGTTAAAGGATGAATTAAGGTCCTTGGCTATGAATGAAGAATTAAATAAGTTCAAGAGAAGTAAGTCCTAGGTATTAGTGGAGCGTCTCGATGACAATCCAGTTATTGGTCTGAAATAGGTATATAAAAATAAACTTGATGGTTAATCTAGGATAACAAGGAATAGGGCCCAATTGTTGTCACGAGGTTACTCACAGATAGAGGGTGTGGACTTTGAAGAATCATTTACACCGGTTTCATATCTTGAATCCATTCGTATGTTTTTGGTGTTTGCAAGTTACAAACAAATTAAGTTATATCAAATCGATGTTAAGAGTGCATTCTTAAATGGATATATCAAGGAAGAGGTGTATGTCGAGCAACCACCCTGGTTTAAGAATGTTGACCTCCTAAATCATGTATGCAAGTCAGTGAAAGCGCTAGGCTTGTACAGACTGAAGCAGGCACCTCGTCTTGGTATGATAGGCCCACGACTTTTCTCCTAGAACATAGCTTTAGGATGGGTAGTGAGGACACCACTCTGTATGTGAAAAATGAGAATCTCGATCTAATTCTTTTACAAATTTATGTGGATGTTATCAATATTGGGGCCACAAATGAAAAATTATGCAAAGAAATTGTCACTTAAATGCAATCCGAATTTGAAATGAGCCTAATTAAAGAGCTAACATATTTCCTAGGATTTCAGATTTCTTAATGTAAAGATGGAATTTTTATAAGTCAGTCAAAATACATAAAAGATATGCTTGTGCAATTTGTATTTGAAAATCTGAAACAAGTCAATACTTCAATGGGTGCTTCTCTAAAATTTGGAAAGGATGAAAGTGGTATTTCGGTCGACAAACTGTATTTAGAGGAATGATCAGATCACTACTATACTTAAGTGCGTCTAGGCCCGATATTACATACGCAGTGTGTCTTTGTGCTAGGTATTAAGACGATCCTAAAGAATCTAACTTCAAAGCAGTCAATCATATCTTTAGGTATCTTATAGGCACCCAAAATCTTAGTCTGTGGTACCGCCACACCACTGACTACACACTCCATGGGTACTCTGACTCTGATTGTAACGCCCCGAAACTCAAAGGAGCGAAGGGGGATGTTTTGGGCCAGTTTGGGTTCTGGCTGCAGGCACACGGCCTGGGACACGGGCGTGTCCCAGGGTGTGTCAAGCCTATATCGACACTAAGACGGGAAGTCGACACTTTGGTCTCGACATTGTGTCGAGACTGGGCACACGGCCTGCGACACGGGCGTGTCGCAGGGTGTGTCGACCCATGTTGACACTTAGCCCGCGAAGTCGACACTCTGCGTTCGACGATGTGTCGAGACATGGCACACGGCCTGCGACACGGGCGTTTCGTAGGGCGTGTCAACCCGTGTTGACACTCGTCCCGGGAAGTGGACACTTTGGTCTCGACATTGTATCGAGACAAGGCACACGGCCTAGGACACAGGCGTGTCCAAGGTCGTGTCAGCAGGTCGACGATCTTCGCTGGATGAAGTGTCGAGTGTCAAGACCGTGTACACGGCCTGGAGCCCAGGTGTGTCAAGGTGACACGGGCAAGGACACGGGTGTGTCCTAGAACCCGTGCAGTGCTCGGGTTGTTTTCGGGGAAAAATGATGGGGGTACACGGCCGGCCACACGGCCGTGTCAGGTGGAACGCGGGCATGTCAGCTCGAACACGGGCGTGTTCGACACCCGTGTGTTGTTCCAGGTGATTCAATTTTGAAGGCGAATGAGGCACATGGCCCTGGACACGGGCGTGTGCCAGGCCGTGTTCGGTCCAGATTGGGCATTTCAGTCCCGAATCAAAGCCGTTCGTTTCCTTATTTTGTGATCCAATGGCTGGGGGTTGTTCCTGAAGGGATATACCCGGTATTGGACTTAGAAACCCTCACTTTTCTTAAGTGTTAGCTTTCCAAAACCTTAGAAAGAGAGGAGAGCCAAGGAAGGAAGAAGGAGCTAGATCCGGCCATTGGAGGAGCTTCGAAGCTCCGAATCACGAGCCGACTCCGGATCCACGGAGGCAAAGCTAGTGCGGTGCTTTTCATCCGCTTAATTTTCAATGGCGCCAAAGTGGAATGGTAGGGTAACGATCCTCATCTTGAGCATGAGTAGCTCTCTTTCATTGCATAGGAAGCCCGCTCTCGCGAGTTTGCGGAGAGTTGGAGGCGTTCCTTTGGGTAGATTAGTGAAGTCCTCGTTGTTTAGAGTCCGTAAGCGAGAACGGACATAGGCATGATGTGTGAAGCCTACCCGGACATGTTGGTCTGGATCGGTGATGTTGCATTGCATAAATGCCGGAGAAGTCTCCGTGCTATGGTTTTTTTTTCGGGTTTTCTACGTGGTAGATTGCAGCAGGGAGCCTTGGGGACTAACCCAAAGGTGCACCCGGAAAACTGGGAGGATACGAGATCTTGCCAACATGGAGGCCTGAGAGCCAACTTGAACATAACCGAGTTATGTGAAATTGTGTGACGAAAATGGGACTCGGGAGAAGTTTGACCTGCGCAAATGGCTTAAATTGTCGTTGCGACGTGAGCACGGGTTAGATGGAACCGTACCCATATCTATGTCGTTCGGGTTAAAGAGACCTAAGGTTACGTGGCACTTGCCGTTGGCATAGATGAGAGTCTTCGGCAGTCCATGGCTTAAATTGACGTGACACATGCCGGGAAGACAAATTGCTCATATGTTTGGCCGTCAAAGTGGCGGTGGTGTGTCCGGAATGTCCATGGCTTTAACTGACGTGACATCGACCGGTTCACCAAGATTGTGCCCTGAGTGCACGGGGTGTGTGGCCTTGTGAGCCTACGCCTGTGAAGAAATGAATACTATTATATTGCTCGCTTGTGCTAATAAAATTGCATGGAAGGAGCATTGCCGCCCCGAGTTGGGGGCGGGATAGTTATAATTTGGTCAGCATTGCTGACCGTTGCCTTTTTGTTTGCCACCGTGCGGTGGTTATGTTGCTTGCAGGTGCTGCTGGACCAAGCGGTCAATAGTGGGCTAAAGCCCAAATTGCGAAGCCGGCCCTTGAAGGCCTATCTGGAGTGTTTACTGCTTTATTCATGTATGACCGGCCTGTGTGTCGTGGTTTGTAAATCATGTAACATTAAGTAAACCTTTTTGTAAGGCCTTAAGGCCAGTACTGGTGTATGTACTTCATTCCTGGTTGGCTATTCTAGTGGACATTCATGCTTTAGTGCTTGGTTCTTTATTTCAACTAAAATTGTTTCCGCTAGAATGCTCTGTGTAGGACGTTATGATTAGTTGGATGGTTTCCATTGAGTAACCACCCGGTCTGTCTGTGGTATATGGCGTCGGGCCCCAGCCGGACCTACTGCTATATGCTATGTGACGGATAGGGGGTGTTACAAATTGGTATCAGACTACTGGTTTTGGTCGGACTTAAGCTAAATTCGTGGGCGAATTCTTTTTAAGGGGTGGTGAGCACGTTGTGTGCGTCATCGTTATAACAGTAACAGAACCCATGAATGTCCACTTAGGAATGAACATACACGTGTTTGAGGAACCTGCGTGTTCCTATAATTGCTGTTCGTAATTTTATTTGGTCGCTTAACGGTGTTTTGTACCACTATAGGTGACCGGAAGCTGTGCTGAACAGCCATAATGTCCGGTTTCTTAGGAGCATAGTGCACGCGGTGAGGTGTTTGAGCCTCCTCCTTCGTATGAAACCGTTAGAAGGATCGTAGAAGCGGTGTTCGCTGTGACGGGTGCACAGCTTGGAGGAAACGTACAACCCTGCGCCCCTGTTGCGGCTTCAACGCCGGTGGGCGTGATGCAGTAGATGACCTTTGGTAGACAGTCAGGGCAGCAGCTGAATATGCATTTAGTGTAGGGAGCGCACACAGTGGAGGAATATTTGCAAGCATTTCTTATGATAAGTCGCTACCCATGCTTTGAGTTGGATAATGAGCAAGATACAGTCGATAGATTTTATAATGGCCTGCGTGCCGAGTTACGAGTTCTATTGCTAGGACCAAAGTTATTGGGATTCCGAGCCTTGGTGGAATCAGCTGGATCATTGGAGGCAGATTTGAGGAAGACCCTCCCGATGCCAGCGACCATGGTATCGAACTATACAAACCCCATAAGAGCTGCATCCGGCAGAATGCTGGAGAAAGGGGCTATGAAATCGACTAGCAAAGCTACTTACACATGTTTTACTTGTGGAAAGAAAGGGCACTTTGCCCGAGACTATTGGAAAGGTGCTAAGAAGGCCAATAAAGCTATGTCAGGAGCAGTCAAGGACTCTAGTGCAAAGAAGATGGCATTCAAAGTGCCGAGCACCTCAAAGTCTGTATATCGAAAATGGTATAAGAAGCATAGGACTTCGGGTCCAGCTCCTTCTGGTGCTTCTGGGGCGACTACGGGTCAGACCCCGGGCACATGTTTCAACTGTGGGGAGCCAGGGCATTATGCTCGTGAGTGCCTAAAGCCCTGGAGGCAGCACGCCATCGTGACGACAGGTATGGTTTAAAGATAGTTTTGCCTTAAACACTTGTCGCCCTTGTGCATGTTAGCTTAGAACTATTTGTGCTAGGCTTTGTTGTGACTTTACTTTATCTGCGAGAGCACCGTTCGTTTAGGGAGCTTCGCATTCCTTTATTAGGAATTATATTGTGCGTCGGAGTACCTCCTTCGATGCTAAGAGACAAATTGGATGTGTTATAGTCCAATGGTGTTCATTGTGCGCGGGTAGAATTGGTTGCGCTTAGTTTTGGATTGGGAATCAGGAGTTTGATCTGCAAGCGTCGTTACTACCGCTAGGGGAGTTCGACGTAATATTTGGCATGGACTGGCTCTCGGAGCAGCAAGCCTATATCGATTGCGGTAGTAAGGAAGCCAAGCTGGGAGCTAGTCGTGAGACGACCTTTACGGGCTCGAAGAGGTCGAGCAAGACGTTGGAGTCTGCTCTTCAGGTGGTGAAGGCGGTTCATGCTGGTGTAGAGCTGTTATGTACACTAGTGGAGGTTGTAAAGCCGAAGCCCGCATTGGTTAATATTTCAGTGGTATTGGAGTACCCTGATGTGTTCCCTGAGATCTTCCTGGAGCCCCGCCTCGACGGGAGATAGATTTCATGTTTGAGCTAGTGCCAGGTGCAAAGACTGTGTCACGCTCTCCATATCGGCTAGCGCCTAAGGAAATGGCGGAGCTGAAGGTGCAACTGCTCAAAGTTGTTGGAGCAAGGGTATGTGCGTCCAAGTCCTTCGCCTTGGAGCGCACCGACCCTCTTTATTAAGAAGAAGGACGGAAGCTTGAGGCTATGTATTAATTATCGGGAGCTCAACAAGTTGACGGAAAAGAACAAGTACCCAATCCCAAGGATCGATGATCTTCGTGATCAGTTGGTCGGGCCAACAGCGTACTCTAAAGTAGTTAAGGGAGAGTGATATCCCTAAGATAACGTTCAGTACAGGATACGGACGCTACGAGTTTACGGTCATGCCGTTTGGGCTGACTAATGCACCGTCAGTGTTCATGGATTCGATGAACATGAGCTTCCGGGAGTACTTGTACCATTTTGTGATCGTCTTCGTCGACGATATTCTGGTGTACTCGCAGAGTAAGGAAGATCACTTCAAGCAGCTTCTTTTGGTTTTGGAGACGTTAAGGGGGAATTAGTTGTATGCCAAGTTCTCGAAGTGCGAGTTTTGGTCATCTTCAGTGGCGTCCTCGGTCTTATAGTGAGTGGGGAAGGTATTGCAGTGGATCCGACGAAGATTGTTGCGATGCGGGAGTGGCCTGAGCTTTATACGGTAGAGGAAGTCCAGAGTTTTCTGGGGCTTGCCGGCTAATACAGGCGCTTCGTAGAGAACTTCTCGCGGATAGCGTTACCCCTCACTACTTTGATGAGGAAGGAGCAGAAGTTCTTTTGGACGTCGGAGTGCGCGTGAGCTTTTGAGGAGTTGAAATGTCGATCGACCACGGCGCCAGTGCTGACTTCGCCGAGTGGGACCGAAGGCTATGAGATTTAATAGCGATGCTTCGAGCAGCGGGTTGGGTTGCGTGCTACTGCAACACGGAAGTGTAATAGCTTATGGCGCGAGACAACCAAAAGTGCACGAGAGGAACTATCCGGTCCATGACTTGTTGTTAGTGGCTGTGAGTTTTGCCTTGAAGCTGTGGAGGCATAATTTTTTACAGTGTGAAAAGGGATCTCTACGCTAGTCACAAGAGCGTGAGTATCTGATTAATCAGAAGGAACTGAAAATGCGGCAGCATAGATTGATGGAGTTCTTGGGAGGCTATACATTCAAGATCCACTACGTGCCTGGTAAAGGCAATACGGTTGCGGACGCGTTGAGTAACCGAGCCCCAGCTCAAGCCAATTGGCTATCGATGCATGATGAGCGGTTGGTGCGGGAGTTGGAGGCGTTGGAGATTGTTTGTGTGGATAGGCAATCGAGTGCTGAGGTGGTACTGAATTGGACTGAAGTCCAATGTGACCTGGCTGATCGGATTCGGCAGGCTTTGGATATGGATGTCCATACGAAGCGGTTCGTGGTAGAAGCTCCGGATGGGTCAAATTCCCAATTCGTTGTGGAGGACGGATTGCGTTGGAAAGACGGTCGTCTTTGCGTCCCACGTGTGGGCAATTTGCGGGTGGAATTCGGGTACGAGGCACACCATACCAAATACTCGATTCACCCGGGGAGCACGAAAATGTACCGCGATGTAAAGAAATTGTTTTGGTGACCGGGTTTGAAGAAAGATGTGGCGCTCTACGTAGCGAAGTGCCAAAATTGCGCCTTGGTGAAGGCGGGGTGCCAAAAGCCGGGAGGATTTCTTAAGTCCTTGCCTATTCTGGAGTGAAAATTTGACGACATCTCTATGGACTTTGTGCACGGTTTGCCAAGGTCGCAAAAGGGGAACGACGCCATTTGGGTGGTTGTTGATCGATTAACGAAGGTGTCGCATTTTATTCCGCATAGGAAGGATGATCCAGTGGATTAGTTGGCAAAGCTTTATGTGGATAACATAGTACGGCTTCATGGTGTGCCCCGCAGCATCGTGAGTGACCGAGATGGGCGGTTCGCGTCCAATGATTGGAGGCTTGTGTAGCAAATGTTGGGAACAAACCCGAAATTCAGCACAACCTTTCATCCGCAAACGGATGGGCAGACCGAGATGGTCAATAGAACTATGAAAAGCATGCCCCGCATGTGTGTCTTGGACTTTGGAAAGCAATAGGAATACCATCTTTATATGGTAGGAGATGTCGCACGCCGTTGTCCTGGCTGGAAACGGGTGAGTCAAATTGTGTAAGCGATTCGAAGTGGAGAATGTTACTTTGTCGGTGCGAAGCGTTCGGGAGAGGTTGCTTATCGCTCAGGACCGGCAAGCGAAGTACTATAATGCCAAGCACGGGAATGTGGAGTTCGTCGTGTGCGACTATGTGTACTTAAAGATCATACCGTCCAAGGGTGGCTCGCGGGTGCGGTGATTGGAAAAGCTAAGCCCGAGGTACCTTGGACCGTTTGAGATTCTGGAGCGAGTTAGTGAAGCGGCCTATCGGTTGAAGCTTTTAGTGGAGCTTAGTGGTTTACACGATGTATTCCATATTTCGGTGCTTCGGAAGGCGGTGCAAGAGCCTACGCAAGTGATCGCAATTGATCAAGTGTCGGTGGATAGTGGGCTAACGACAAAGGTCAGGCCCGTGCGGATTGAGGACTCGGAGGTCAAGCGGCTACGCAATAAAGAGATCAGGATGGTCAAGGTCTGGTGGGACAATTGCGATCGTGAGGAGCTCTCTTGGGAGCGAGAGCAAACTATGCTTGACGAGTATCCGGAGTTGTTCCGCTCAGGTACAAATTTTGGTTTTGTACAAGTCCTTCCTTTATATAATTTCGTGGACAAAATTTTTTTAAGAGGGGGAGAGTTGTAACGCCCCGAAACTCAAAGGAGCGAAGGGGGACGTTTTGGGCCAGTTTGGGTTCTGGCTGCAGGCACACGGCCTGGGACACGGGCGTGTCCCAGGGCGTGTCAAGCCTGTGTCGACACTGAGACGGGAAGTCGACACTTTGGTCTCGACATTATGTCGAGACTGGGCACACGGCCTGCGACACGGGCGTGTCGCAGGGCGTGTCGACCCGTGTCGACACTCTGCGTTCGACGAAGTGTCGCGACATGACACACGGCCTGCGACACGGGCGTGTCGCAGGGCGTGTCAACCCGTGTTGACACTCGTCCCGGGTAGTCGACACTTTGGTCTCGACATTGTGTCGAGACAAGGCACACGGCCTAGGACACTGGCGTGTCCAAGGCCGTGTCAGCAGGTTGACGATCTTCGCTCGATGAAGTGTCGAGTGTCGAGACCGTGTACACGGCCTGGAGCCCAGGCGTGTCAAGGTGACACGGGCAAGGACACGGGCGTGTCCTAGAACCCGTGCAGTGCTCGGGTTGTTTTCGGGGAAAAATGATGGGGGTACACGGCCGGCCACACGGCCGTGTCAGGTGGAACACGGGCATGTCAGCTCAAACACGGGCGTGTTCGACACCCGTGGGTTGTTCCAGGTGATTCAATTTTGACTGCGAATGAGGCACACGGCCCTGGACACGGGCGTGTGCCAGGCCGTGTTCGGTCCAGATTGGGCATTTCAGTCCCGAATAAAAGCCGTTCGTTTCCTTATTTTGAGATCCAATGGATGGGGGTTGTTCCTGAAGGGATATACCCGGGATTGTACATAGAAACCCTCACTTTTCTTAAGTGTTAGCTTTCCAAAACCTTAGAGAGAGAGGAGAGCCAAGGAAGGAAGAAGGAGCTAGATCCGGCCATTGGAGGAGCTTCGAAGCTCCGAATCGCGAGCCGACTCCGGATCTACGGAGGCAAAGCTAGTGCGGTGCTTTTCATCCGCTTACTTTTCAATGGCGCCAAAGAGGAACACTAGGGTAACGATCCTCATCTTGAGCATGAGTAGCTCTCTTTCTTTGCATAGGAAGCCCGCTCTCGCGAGTTTGCGGGGAGTTGGAGGCGTTCCTTCGGGTAGATATGTGAAGTCCCCGTTGTTTAGAGTCCGTAAGCGAGAATGGATATAGGAATGATGTGTGAAGCCTACCCGGACATGTTGGTCTGGATCGGTGATGTTGCATTGCATAAATGCCGGAGAAGACTCCGTGTTATGGTTTGTTTTTCGGGTTTTCTACGCGGTAGATTGCAGCAGGGAGCCTTGGGGACTAACCCAAAGGTGCACCCGGAAAACTGGGCGGATACGAGATCTTGCCAACATGGAGGCCTGAGAGCCAACTTGAACATAACCGAGTTATGTGAAATTGTGTGACAAAAATGGGACTCGGGAGAAGTTTGACCTGCGCAAATGGCTTAAATTGTCGTTGCGACGTGAGCACGGGTTAGATGGAACCGTACACATATCTATGTCATTAGTGTTAAAGAGACCTAAGGTTACGTGGCACTTGCCATTGGCATAGATGAGAGTCTTCGGCGTTCCGTGGCTTAAATTGACGTGACCCATGCTGGGAAGACAAATTGCTCATATGTTTGGCCGTCAAAGTGGCGGTGGTGCGTCCGGAATGTCCATGGCTTTAACTGACGTGACATCGACCGGTTCACCAAGAATGTGCCCTGAGTGCACGGGGTGTGTGGCCTTGTGAGCCTACGCCTGTGATGAAATGAATACTATTATATTGCTCGCTTGTGCTAATAAAACTGCAGGGAAGGAGCATTGTCGCCCCGA
Organism: Platanthera guangdongensis; assembly: GCA_039583875.1. Lineage (NCBI taxonomy): Eukaryota > Viridiplantae > Streptophyta > Magnoliopsida > Asparagales > Orchidaceae > Platanthera > Platanthera guangdongensis. The sequence continues at coordinate 85,763,946 of CM077164.1, read as the reverse complement.
GTTGGGGGCGGGATCGTTATAATTTGGTCAGCATTGCTGACCGTTGCCTTTTTGTTTGCCACCGTGCGGTGGTTATGTTGCTTGCAGGTGCTGCTGGACCAAGCGGTCAATAGCGGGCTAAAGCCCAAATTGCGAAGCCGGCCCTTGAAGGCCTATTTGGAGTGTTTACTGCTTTATTCATGCATGACCGGCCTGCGTGCCGTGGTTTGTAAATCATGTAATATTAAGTAAACCTTTTTGTAAGGCTTTAAGGCCAGTACTGGTGTATGTACTTCATTCCTGGTTGGCTATTCTAGTGGACATTCATGCTTTAGTGCTGGGTTCATTATTTCAACTTAAACTGTTTCCGCTAGAATGCTTTGTGTAGGACGTTATGATTAGTTGGATGGTTTCCACTGAGTAACCACCCGGTCTGTCTGTGGTACATGGCGTCGGGCCCCGGCCGGACCTACTGCTATATGCTATGTGATGGATAGGGGGTGTTACACTGATTATGCTGGATGCTCACTTGATCGCAAGAGCACAAGTGGTACCTATCACTTCATAGGTCCGACACTATTCTCATGGTAAAGCAGGAAACAAAACTCTGCTGCCCTCTCCACTACTGAGGTCGAGAATATTGCCTTAGGAAGTTTTTGCGCACAAGCACTTTGGATGTCTTAAATATTAGAGAATTTTGGAATAACATTTAGGAACGTTAACCTTAGGTGCGACAATAAGAGTGAAATAGACATGATAAATAATCCAGTACATCACTCTCGTTCCAAACACATTGACATTCTGTTGGATCCCTTGTAAGATTTGATCTAGGTTCACTATGTTAGGATCATATGACCCACAATGTATAGCCAGGGTCATAGTTGTGTCCTAGAGTGTAGGCCAAGTCCTTAGAGTCAACAACATATGGACGAGCTATCAACAATATTTCCAGAGACTCAAGACTTAGAAGAATTCAAAGACTGTAAAATGAGTTCGACGTTCGTTGAACTCAGGTCTACGATTGTCGTGCTCAGCTCGACAATCTCAGAGAAAATTCTCTGAGCTGAGCTCGACGAACTCTATTCTTTGGTCGACGAAAACTTGGATGCTACAAACACTTCAAGTTCAGAAAACATCAAGATATTCTAAGTCCTTAGAATCAGACTTTGGTCGACGAACTTGGTGCTCAGGTCGACGAACTTTGGACACTACACTTCAACACTTCAGAAAGGCTGTGTCGACACACAGAGGATTTGTGTCTACACACAGAATAACTGTCGACACCAATTATGTCGACACCAAAAGTCAGCTGTGTCGACACACATGACTTTTGTCGACACACTCAAGACAGCTCGACGAACTTCATTCTCAGGTCGATGATCTTTGGACTCAACCTTTAGTATTCCAAGTTTAGTTGTTCTCTAGACTCAGGTCGACGAACATAGTTCTCTAGTCGACGATTTCAGGATACCTCAACTTTTTCATTTCAGAAGCATCTGTGAATTTTCTTAAGTCCAAAATCAACTCCAGTCAACGAAGCCAGTTATCAGCTCGACAAACTTCAGACACAGAAAAGGCAAAGTTTCTGAAGCATATAGTTCTGTTATCAGATCGACGATCTTAGAACTCAGCTCGACGAACAGAAGTTATCTGATCGACGAACACAACAACTCAGCTCGACGAACTGTGGACTCAGCTCGATGATTTCTGTCATCTGTTCGACGATTCCAGACTTAGTATTTCTTTCCTCTGTCCTCACTCTATGGCAATAATTTCTGAATGATTAATGATAAATATTGTCTGAATATTACCGTTGGACGGTGCATTGATCACGGCTTTCATCAGAATTATTGCTTTCCATTTTTCCAAGGGACATTTGAGGAAATAAATTAATGCAGTTTATTCTCTAGGCCGTCAGCATTGATTACAGCAGAGGAATTAAAATTTTGAAAGGCAAATTCCTTCAGAACATATAAAAGAGATTTTTCACTTTTCTTGAAGAACACCATACAGAGAATAACACAACATACACAGAGTCATATAGACACAAAGAGAATTACAGTCTGTCTGTCTTCAAGAGTCTCTTTGCTCCATCATTCTTTCACAGCTTTCTGATACAGAAAAGAAGCCCTAGGCCAGAGGCAGATCAGCCATTGAAGAAGAAGAACAATCAATCTAAATCAAGAGTCTTCTTTTTTCATCACTCCAGGAAACTTCAAAGGACAACAACTACTCCATCTATCAAGAAGTTCCTGGAGATTTCTCTGATAAAGGCTAAAAGACTGAAGGCCTATAACCCTGCAGCAAAGCTCCAGATTTTCCTGAACTATTCTACATCTCAAGAGGATCTACTTGCTAATTTCATATCCACTTGTCTTCTCTCTAATTGTTGACAGAGAAGACACCATCACCTCTCACCCCTCTGTATAAAGGGTTGTCATCTCCCTTCAAAAGTGATTCTTGGTTACAAGTCACCTAACCAAAAGACTTGAGATTTTGTTTTTGAGCACCTGATCAAAAGCTCATTGGTGTCAGACACCTGATCAAAAATCTGAGTGGATTCCTACCAGGGTGGTAGAAGAGTGAATGTACCCAGGTTGGGGAACAATTATAAATTTCTTGTGTCGTCTGATTGCCCTATCTTTTGTTTCATGTTGTGCCTATGATTGTTAGTTAGTTGTTGCTGTGTTTTATCTTTTAATCTATTGCTTACAACACTAAGACTTGTCTGCAATAGCTAGAAAATTTTATGTTTTGAATACTCTGTTCACCCCCCCCCCCCCTAGAGTATTCCTGATCTAACAGCTCACTTTCACATTCGTCATCATTTCATTCAGGATCACATAAGAAAAGAGAATGTGAGAGTAAGCTTCATTGGAACCAACAATCAACTAGCTGATATCTTCACAAAACCCCTCCATGATGCTCGTTTTGCGCTACTTTTACTCGAGCTGGGTGTTTTGGATCTCCCTACATAGTCATGCTGCATTACCAACTATCATTTTGGTGTTTTTCATTTTTTAGTTTATTTTGGCTTTTGATTCTATTTTGTGTGTTGCATGTACAAAAAAACAAAAAAATACAACAAAAAAATATGTTGGGCATTGTATCCACAATGGCCCTGATTTGAAGAAGTGTCCCTTGAACTAAGATGACTTGAGATTGTATTTGATGCTGTTTCTTTAGTTATGTGTTGGCAGGACTATATTGTTAAGTACAACCCAATGTTAGGTTACAATGGATCGTGAAACACAGGACTATACAATATAATCCTTCACTGTGTAGGACAATGTGTTGACTCACATCTAATCTCTCTATTAGGGGTGTGTTTCTGATTCAAGTATATTAGGAGAACCAAGGAAGGACAAGTTGTTGCTTTCAGAAGAAAAGAATTTTTCTCTAAGTAAAATTTGTCGAGTTTGTTGTGAATATTCGTCAAATTCGTCGAGTATACTCATTAATACTCGTCGAATACATCATGTATACTTACTAACACTTGTCGAATTCAACATATTTACTTAGGGAATAAACTCTGAGTTCTTGGAAATCAGTTATGTAAAAATCGTCGAGTATCTTCATGTATACTCATCGAATTTGTCGAGTGTATCTATTTATACTCGTTGAATTCGTCGAATATGTATCGATACACGATGAATTTGTCGAGTCACTGGATATGCCTTCAGTTCTCGAATTTACTTCTCTGGATTTCTCTAAGTCAAATTCTTCAAATATCACTTTTGCCTATACATCGAATGCGTTGAGAGTATCTTCCAATACTCGTCGAATTTGTCGAGTAAGCTAGTCAATATTCGTTGAATTCGTCGAGTACTCTTCTGGAAAGCATTGAGTTATCTGTTAGATATATCTGGAATCATCTAAGTGATTTTCGTCGAGTTTCGAAGCAGTTCAACGAGTATTCCCGTATATACATGACGATACTCGATCAATAATACTTAGGGTTTCTTTTTCTGTTTTCACATTTTTGACTCGGATCATCCAGACCGCCATGTGCAGTAGCTCATGATGTCTCGGTATGGAAGGAATCTTCTTGCCGTTAGAGAAGGGAAGTTCATATAAATACCGAGGGTGGATTTCGAGAAACCCTAACTGTGCATTTCGAAGTTCAAATCAAAAAATTCCAAGAAAGGCTACCATCACCTTTGTTTCCATTCTTCACGATATTCTCGACCGACAAAGACGCGAAGCATGATTTGTTCTTCTTCAAGCATGTCGGCTAGATCCTTGATCTCTGAAGGTTCTCATACTACTCGGATCTAGGTGATCCGTGTATTCAGATCAGGTCTACAAAGATTTTAGATTATCTTTCTCCTCAAGATTTTCAATTCTATATTTCAAAGGAAAGGAAGACTGAAGATTTCAGATCTAAAATATAGAACTATTCCTTCCGGTACCAAAGCTGGGCAACGAGTCCTACCAACCTCTGCAGGAGGGCTCGCCGACCGAGGGCTCACCTTACTGGATCCTCATGCAGCGCCTCTTTTGTAATTTTTTGTTGTTTCAATGTAAACACGGGATGGGTCCCCAACTTGTAACTTTTATTTGATCAATATATGATTTGTATATGTTTTCATTCTGATACGATGTTGTTTTCATTTTTCCTTTTCCGCTTCGTACTCGCGGTCTGGCTCAACTCTCCCGCTCGTTATGTAAGACCCCCCTCCCGGATCCCAAAATACGACACAAAGGGGGGTCTTATGCCCGGAACAGCCGCCTTGCGGTAGCATTAGCACCCGGGCTATCCTGTACCATAAGACGCATATTCTGCCGGCTACAACCAATATCAGTATAAACATGCCAACCCAACCAAAATATAAGCAAGAAGAAGTCAAATTCACACTGAGTATATATGTCCAAATGCATCAAATAAGAGAAGCTAAAACATGCTTCTACAATATCAAAGTATAGCTATAAAATTGCCCAAATGGGCTACATCAAAATCTCATAACATTCACATCCGTAACCGACGGTAGTGACGACACCGTCACATCAGGCCCTGTCATCCTGGCCTGGCTGTCCTGCCGCAAAGTCTGCGGCTGGTCTACCTGCGGGGTGACCTCCTAAAAAGGAAGACGTAGCAATCGTTAGTCGAAAAGACTAAGTGGCTTCACATCAGCTCCCCCGACGACTCCTCGACACCGGGCGGAGAAAGGAACAAGGGTACAAGTATAATGCAAGTTGTAAAGCAGGTACAAGCAGGTGGTAATAGTACATGAATAACAACATTATAAACTAGCAGTTCTACTTGAATAACAATATTACAAACTAGCAGTTCTACTTGAGCAATTAGTAAATCAACAAGTACAAGTAACTACAGTAGGAAAGTAACTTAACTTATAAGGATGCCCATACAAGCTTATAAGTTAAGGATCGGGTTACATAAAAGTAACTCATCGTATAAGAGTGCCAAACAAACTTATACGATGAGGGTCTTGTTTTTGCAATGCTATATAATGGTATGTATGTTATGCAATGACTCACCCATAATCACACACATGCAATCGCTATGTCGACACAGACTATAGTTCCCACTATTCGAGCAGGTAGCTAACCTCTCAGGCATCAACCTCTTTTGTTAGGCGGTGACAGTAGAGCGGGCATCTCTACTACTAGGCGGGTATCCACACTACTTCACCTAGGCCTTCGTACGCCTCAACGCTAAGAACACAACAGCGGAGCCCATGCATACTATGGCCTAGCGGGGTCTTAGGTAGATGTGCACCGAGAACACAGCCCGAACTGGCCTGGTGTGACCCGGAAGGGGCCTCGGAAGAAAGCACGAGGACACAGCCCAACCGTTCACTTGGCACGGAAGGGGCCTCGGGACGTGAACACCGAGGACACAGCCCAACCGCCCCAATTCTAACTATCAACTCCCGTCGGTGTGACGATCGGCAAGCCCGTAGACCTACCACACTATCCTTAACCTAGGATTACGACACCGCGTGTCGACTCACACCGCATGCAAATTCCACATCACCATGGCATGGAAGGGGCCTCAGAAGTAAGCACGAGGACATAGCCCAACCATCCACTTATACCTCAATTCAACTTTAACTCAACTAGTGATGGCCAACGCCGCACTTACATCCATCCACAATACTACCCGTAAGGAGACTACACTCTAAGTATTGAGCTACTATATTTCATTCTAACCCTCATACATACTCATGGCCATGATTTATTTTTCTATTTGTCATTCCAAAAGATTTCAACATACTACAAACATGATGCGCATAAATAATAATCTACCCATTTGTATCTAGTCATTTCATTCATCATATTATAAATATGATGCGCATATATAATAATCTATCAATTTTTAGCAAGTCATATCATGTAATAAAGCATGCTTCACAATTCAGTTTTATGAAATATAAATAATAAGATTCATCATTCATAGCACTACGGTGGTTAACATAAAATAGTTCATCAAAATCTAGAGTTAATTAGCAACATCGATTCCACCGAATTCAAATTCATATTATATAAACCCCAGAATTTAAGTGCAGAATAAATCAGGACAGCAACGTCGAACCGAGATTCCTGAAGCTACAGGAATCCGGTGAAGACGTGTAACCCCTCAATGGAAAAGGTCTTTCCATGGGTTACAACTTTCTTATTCAGCATGCAATCCAGATTTGAGTGTATCCTATTTGAAATAGACTTCAAAGTCCGCTGCGCACAGAACAACATTTCTGCATGCAGGATTTATCGGACGTCATTCTCGTTCAGATTTTCCGTGGCTATAGACTTCGTATGAAGACTTGCAACCACTCGTTGGAAAGGTATATTCAAGGGCTATAACTTTTGTGTTTAGTCGGAAACCTAGATCTGGCCATATCATACTTGACAATGGCCAAAATGATCGCTGCGCGCAAAATACAGATTCTGCACGCATCTTAAAGAGGAATGAACCGCATCGGTTCATCTTCCTCCTCAAGTCGGTCTTCCAAAATCACAACAGATATTCCTCCTCCCATATACACCCTCAAAGGGGACAAGATTCTTCACGAAGCCATCCACCCATCATCACATAGAAGAGAAGGGAGGTTGAAGAGATCTAAAACCTAGAACACATGTCCTAGCATGGCCATCCCTAGAAAACTCCTTCTCTCCATCAAGACTCTCTTGAGTCGATATCTCTCCTAAGAAAATAACTAAAGATCTAGTACCAAGGGAGAGGGTAGGAAGCTCACCGCATTTCCGCCGTTTCCACTATTTCCGGCCATAGATCGTGTAACTCTTCTTGGCCGCATCTTCTCCTTCACGGCGACGGCGGATCTTCTCCTCCAAGACTTTCTCCAGTGGTTTCCCTTTCTACAGAAGTTTCTCTCAGGAAATAGGGGTTAAAATGAGCATGAAAACGGCTAGGGTTTTCTCTTCCCCTTTTATATGAAAAGTGACACGGGTAGGGACACGCCCGTGTCCTTGCCCGTGTCTTGCTTGCGCGAAGCGTTACAAACGGTTTCAGTGTCGGTTCATTAATTGAAACGGGTAGGGTCACGCCCGTATCCCAACCCATGTCCACATGACACGGCCGTGTTCCCTGGTCGTGTCCTCCTCTAGATACATCTCGACGAACTTAACTAGACACAATGACACAAATACACGCGCCTAAGCCCGTGTCTTCAATCATGGTGTCGACACCAGAGTGTCGACACCTCAACATCTGGGTGTCGACACACTATGTCGACACCTGGTTCCAGTGTGTCGACACTGCATGTGTCGACACACGGTGTCGACACCTTAACCCCAGGGTGTCGACACACTGTGTCCAGACCTTGACCCAGTGTGTCGACACAGTGTGTGTCGACACACGGTGTCGACACCAGTGTGTCGACACCTCAACATCAGAGTGTCAACACACTGTGTCGATACCTTGATGCCATTGTGTCGACACAGTATGTGTCGACACACGGTTTCGACACCAGTGTGTTGACACCTCAACAATAGAGTGTCGGCACACTGTATCGACACCTTGACTCCAGTGTGTCAACACCTTGACACCAAAGTGTTGACCAATGACTCGGGTGATACAAATCCTATTCACATGTGCTGCCCAATTGTCAGCACTCCCCCGAACACAAGTCAGCTCTCTTGACTCAAAAACACGTATGAGGGGCCTAGTGTGATTCGGGACGTTACAAATCCTATAAACAAAATAAAAGATTTCATCCCCGAAATCAGGCTTAGGCTATGGGGAGAAAATCATAACAGAAAATACAATATACTTTTAAATAAAATTACCTTGAGCAAACAACTCCGGATAGCATTTTTGCATCAAATCCATTGGTTCCCATGTATATTCCTTCTTCCCGTGATTAGTCCATAGCACCATCACCAAGGGAACACTTTTACGGCATAACTTTCTTGTCTCGCTATCTACGATCTGCACCGACTCTAGTCGCACAGACCTATCAGACGCCACAGCACCATCAGTTGTGGGGATGTATTGATCGGGCCGCAACAGCGCCTTCCGAAGCGACGACACATGGAACACGTCGTGGAAGTTCTCTAGCTCGGGCGGTAACTCCAACCAATAGGCCAATGGGCCAATCCTTTCCAATATAGTATAAGGCCCAACATACCTTGGGCTGAGCTTTTTCACACCATGCACACGTGACACTCCATGCATTGGTCGGATTTTCAGGAACACCTTATCACCCACTTGAAACTCCACCATCTGGTGCCTTGCATTACAATACTTCTCCTGTCGACTTTGAGCTTCCAACATGCGATCCCGAATTATTCTAACCGCCGCCTTTGTATCAAGTTCAACTCCTTCTAAGTATGAACGTACTTCCAGTTTTTGTGATCTAAAAAGATCTCGCAGTGGACGTCATATAGACAATGCCTCCAAACCTTCAATGCGAACACCACTGCTCCAAGCTCCAAATCGTGAACCGGGTAATTGATTTCATGTTTCTTCAGTTGTCTTGAAGCATAAGCAATCACGTGTCCATGCTGCATCAACACCGCTCCCATCCCTTGATATGATGCGTCAGTGTAAACTTGAAATCCTTCCTTCCCAGACGGAAGTGCAACGATGGGGCGGAGGTAAGTCTATCCTTCAGCTCCTGGAATGCCGCTTCACATTGGGGTGTCCACTCAAATGGCACACCTTTCTTTGTCAATGAAGTAAGAGGAAGAGCAATCTTTGAAAATCCTTTTACGAACTTGCGGTAGTACCCGGCAAGTCCAAGGAAACTCCTCACATCGGCCGCTGACTTCAAGGGTGACCACTCCTTCACGACACGCACCTTGGTCATATCCACCGCTAGTCCTGCTCCACTGATCACATTCCCCAAGAAAGCAACCTCTTTGAGCCAGAATTCACACTTGCTGAACTTGGCGAACAAGGCGTGCTCTTTTATATTCTTTAATACCAAGGTCAAATGCTCAACATGCTCCTCCTCCGTATTTGAGTAGACCAAGATGTCATCGATGAAAACAATGACGAAGATATCCAAATAAGGTTCAAACACCTTGTTCATCAGGCTCATGAAGGCCTAAGGGGCGTTTGTGAGCCCAAACGACATTACAGTGAACTCGTACAGTCCATATCTTGAACTAAAGGCCGTTTTCTGGATGTCACCTTCTTGTATTCTCAACTGATAATACCCTGAGCGCAAGTCCATCTTAGAAAACCAATGCGCTCCCACTAGTTGATCGAACAACTCATCAATCCGAGGTAGCAAATAAGTGTTCTGCACTGTCACCCGATTGAGTTCCTGATAGTCTATGCACAAATGCAGGTTCTCATCCTTCTTTTTCACGAACAATACAGGGGCTCCCTTAGGTGACGAACTGGGGTGAACGAACCCTGACTCCACCAGTTCTTGCAGTTGAACCCTAAACTCCGCGAGTTCCTTCGGGGGCATTCGGTAAGGGGCCCTGTCTACCGGCTTGGCACCCGGTACTAGACTAATCTGGAAGTCAACCTCTCTATGTAGGAGTAATCCTGACAGTTTCTCAGGAAATACCTCGGGGAAGTCCCGCACTACCCGTACGTCTTTTATATCCAATGCCAACTCCTTCAACTCGAACTAGATCATGAAGACTTCATCCCCCTTCATATGGGATTTTACTGTCTGAACTGAAGATAACAACATACGAGGTGCGAAGCTAATACCTTGGAAGATGACGGCGGAGTCTCCATGTCTCAAGTAGATTCGTTTCTCTACACAATCAATCCTTGCAAAGTGTCAGTCCAACCACGTCATGCCCAAAATTATGTCAAACTTCGGCATTCTCAAGACAGTGGCAGGTGTATCAAAGGCCTCTCCTTCAATAAATATCTCAAACTCGCACTTACTGGTTGCAATCATCTCCGAGTAGTCCGGTAGGTGCACTCGTCGGGCTATACTAGTAAAGTATTGTACGCCCTCCATGTCCTTAATGAAATCCTCAGACATAAAGGAATGTGAGGCACCAGTATCTAACAGCGCATAGGCCATCTTCCTGCCAACTATCACGGTGCCTAAGTACCAATAACCCAATCTTATTGCTAGGTGTCTAGTATGTCTCAAGCAACTTTAAGTTAGACAATGAAAACATGATATTCAATTAAATCATACCTGCAATCACATATTGGGGATTCCGTTCTTGCGCCATGTCCAGCGTGTACACTTGATCCAAAGCAGGGCCGGGGTTTCCTCCTCGCAGTCCTCGTCCTCGACCACGCATATAACCACACCCCCGCGGAGCTGCCGGAGGGAGAGCAGGAGGGACATTCCCATACAACCGCGGACATAAACGTCGAATGTGGCCCGGCTGGTTGCATTCAAAACACACCAACCCACGACGCCCTTCATGTTGCTGAAACTGCTGAGGCTGAGTGGTGGAGGCAACGCAGGCGGCTGCGGAACCGGGTGCTCCACTTTAAAGTCTCGGTGGAAATGTCCTCCACCTCTTTGATGTCTTTTTCCTCCTCTGAAGTCCCGCCTCCTTCTATTGCTTGGACCAGCTTCAATCACGCCCTCCGCAGGTCTCTTACCACTACTCAAGTGATCCGCCTCCAATCTCTTCGCCATGTCGATAATCTCTGCCAAACTAGCACCCGCTATAAACAAAAGGGCCTGACTTAGGGGATCTGGTAGCCCTTTGTAGAAATGCTTGGCGTATCCTTTATCATCCAGGTCATATGAGTCCGCGAACCTTGCGAGATGTTGGAACTCCCGCTGGTATTCCGTAACCGATTTCAATCCCTGCTTCAGTAGTAGAAACCTCTGCTCGAGCTCATCTCGAGCCGATGTAGGAATGAAGTGCTCCAAGAAGACACCCGAGAACTCGCTCCAACTTATCTCAGTATACACTCATCCTTGGAACGTGGAGCCCATGAGTGACTTCCACCACCTCTTAGCATGTAGATCCAAGACGGACACTGCCAATGATAAAGCCATGTTCGCCGGGCAACGGATCCCCGCAAATAGCTCTTGGACCGTGTCAAGCCATTCCTCCATGCGTACGGCCGACTCCGTCCCGAGGTAGGCGGGAGGGGAGAGAGCCCGAAAGGTGCTCGGCCAGTTAGAGCACGGAGCCTGTTGTTGAACCAGAAGCTGCTGGATCGTAAAGGCATCCAGGATGGCGGTGAGCGTCTTCCCGAACTCGGATTGTTGAAACTGAGTGGGTATGGAAGCGGCGGGAGTGCCCCCCCATCAGCTCAGAGTGTACTGGAATCTACGTTTAAAACACAAATGTATGGTCAGGTTGTCCAATCTTAAGGTAAAAGTTTGACAACTTAATGTGAATTACATATGGGCACACCACTGCTTCCGCTAAGTCAGTTTGTCCACGGGGGTGGTACCATTGTTAAATGACTTCTTTAGTTGAGGATCGTAGCAAACTGATACCATTTGTAAGACCCCTCTCCCGGACCCCAAATCACGACACGAAGGGGGGTCTTATGCCCGGAACAGCCGCCTTGCGGTAGCATTAGCACCCGGGCTAACCTGTACCACAAGACGCCTATTCCGCCGGCTACAACCAATATCAATATAAACATGCCAACCCAACCAAAATATAAGCAAGAAGAAGTCAAATCCACACTGAGTATATATGTCCAAATGCATCAAATAAGAGAAGCAAAAACATGCTTCTACAATATCAGAGTACAACTATAAAATTGCCCAAACGGGCTACATCAAACTCTCACAACACTCACATTCGTAACCGACGGTAGCAACGGCACCGTGACATCAGGCCCTGTCGTCCTGGCCTGGCTGTCCTGCTGCAAAGTCTGTGACTGCTCTACCTGTGAGGTGACCTCCTAAAAAGGAAGACATAGCAACCGTTAGTCGAAAATACTACGTGGCTTCACATCCGCTACCCCGGCGACTCCTCGGCATCGGGTGGAGAAAGGAACAAGGGTACAAGTATAATACAAGTAGTAAAGCAGGTACAAGAAGGTGGTAATAGTACATGAATAACAACATTATAAACTAGCAGTTCTACTTGAATAACAATATTACAAACAAGCAGTTCTACTTGAGCAATTAGTAAATCAACAAGTACAAGTAACTATAGCAGGAAAGTAACTTAACTTATAAGGATGCCCATACAAGCTTATAAGTTAAGGATCGGGTTACAAAAAAGTAACTCATCGTATAAGAGTGCTCATACAAACTTATACGATGAGGGTCTTGTTTTTGCAATGCTATGTAATGGTATGTATGCTATGTAATGACTCACCCATGATCACACACATGTAATCGTTATGTCGACACAGAATATAGTTCCCACTATTCGAGCAGGTAGCTGACCTCTCAGGCATCAACCGCCGTGTCCAGGAGGTGACAGTAGAGCGGGCATCTCTACTACTAGGCGGGTATCCACACTACTTTACCGAGGCCTCCGTACGCCTCAACGCTAAGAACACAACAGCGGAGCCCATGTGTACTATGGCCCAGCGGGGTCTCGAGTAGATGTGCACCGAGAACACAGCACGAACTAGCCTGGTGTGACCCGGAAGGGGCCTCGGAAGAAAGAACAAGGACACTGTAACGCCCCCGATTTTTCGATGATTTTATTTGTTTGGGAACGTCAGATTTATGACGTCGTGGCGTTACGTTTAACGTCGATTTGACGGCGCAATGTCGTTAAGGCAATTTCACGTCCGTGCGGTCGAGTAGGCCGAATTCTTATTATAATGGGAAGATTTTACATTTGGAATTTAATTTAAGTAATTTTGGACTTGCTCGTCAAGTTTCATCGCAATCCGAGCATTTTTGGAGTCTCGGCGCGCGATTGAAGTTTTGGATTGTTTATGTTCGTCGTATACTTCGAAGATTAATATCTCCGGAATGGCTCGTTAAATTCTGGTTTTGATTTCGCTGATAGATTTGTAGCATTGGTTTTCGCATTCGGTGCAAGTTTCGTTTAATTCGGCGCTCGTTTGGGCTTCCGTGCTGAGTCTTCTCGAGAAGCTATGGTTTTACTCGATTAGCCCGTTTTAGATTTTACTCGGGCGCCGTTTTGAGGGTAAAAAGGCATCGTATCAAAAAATGGTCAACATACAATTTGTTCATCTCGACGAGATCTACAACTTTCATGTTGACCACGTTTCTATTTGAGGTCGTTTTAAACCCCTAATTCCGTTTTTTCCGCTATAACTCGAGTGCCGAGCTGCTACTCGAGTATATGCTGCTTCTACTCGAGTAAGTCATGCTTTTACTCGAGTAATGAGCCTCTACTCGAGTATATTGTGTTACTACTCAAGTAGTTATGTTATTACTCGAGTAGGTATGTTACTACTCAAGTAGGTATGCTGTTACTCGAGTAGGTATGATGCTACTCGAGTAGGTATGCTGCCACTCGAGTAGGCTGTTTCAGTCTGCGTTTAGAGGCAGTTTTGAGGGTGAAAACGGCGTCGTATCAAAAACTGGTCAACATTAACTTTGTTCGCCTCGACGAGATCTACAGCTTTTATGTTGACCACGTTTCGATTTGAGGTCGTTTTAAATCCCTAATTCCATTTTGTCCGATATAACTCGAGTGGTGAGCTGCTACTCGAGTATATGCTGCTTCTACACGAGTAAGTCATGTTTTTACTCGCGTAATGAGCCTTTACTCGATTATATTGTGTTACTACTCGATTCGGTATGTTATTACTCGAGTAGGTATGTTACTACTCTAGTAGGTATGCTATTACTCGAGTAGGTATGCTGCTACTCGAGTAGGTATGCTGCCACTCGAGTAGGCTGTTTTTGTCTATGTTCAGAGGCCGTTTTGAGGGTCAAAACCACATCGTATCGAAAACTAGTCAACATAAAATTTGTTCGTCCCGACGAGATCTACAACTTTCATGGTGACAACGTTTTGATTTGAAGTAATACTAGACCTCTATTTTGGGTTCCCGCAAAACCGCTCGAAATAAACCGTTTTTGACAAAACTTTTTATAAACATATATATATATATATATATATATATATATATATATATATATATATATATATATATATATATATATATATATATATATATATATATATATATATTCTTGGACTTAGGTTTTAGAACCAAACTTCATCTTCTCCGTTATTTTTCTCCAGAACCAGAGCAGTGATCGAGAGAGAGAGTTTCTTTTTCGTGAATCTTTCGGTGGCTGCCGACGGTTCTCCGGTGTTCGAAATCTTCAACCGAACTTAGATCCGGAAAGCTCTCGCCGAGAGCTACGCTATCGTGGTAATTTCTTCCCCATTCCTTGAGTTTTTTTCGTTAGGGTTTTTCGGCCCTAATCTCTTTTCCACCATTTTTGTCTAGATCTCAACCTCTCCCGCATCCTTTTGCGCCGATCTACGACGTGGAGTGATTCAGTGGACTTTTCCGGTAAAACCAAGGCAAGTGGTGGTTTCTCCTCGTTTCTCCTTGTCCGATTCGATGGTAACGGCTATGTTTTTCATGTCCCTAACATTTTCTATAATTATTCTTCCAAATTATTCGTATTATTAACCGCTCTGTTGATCACATGTCGTTATGATGTTTTGCCGTGCTAAACTCGATCTTGTCTATTTATGTTTAATCGTTCTTGAAGTGTTTTAGCGATGGTTTAAGTACCTTAGCTCTCGCTATCAAATGTTTTAGAGTTTAATTAAGGTTGTAAATCGTTCCTAAGGGTTGATCAACTGCGTCTCGAGTCTAGAAATGCCAAGTAGAATCTGTCGAGCCAAATCCTGAGATATTTTGTGTTGTGGTTTCTTTGGGTTCTTAAATGTGAGAGTTGGTGGACGATTCCACCTCTGCAGTGTTTGTCACCTTCATTAGTGCCCTGTGGAAGTCTACCTGGTTTTTGGATGTCTACAGTGTATGGTGGAGAGTATGAGACTCCCTCGCAGTTAGACGGATTATATATCCGTTTCGTGCCTTTTTTGGGGGGTGTGTCCAAGAGCGACCACTTCGCCCATGTTTTTGGGTGGTGCGTCCAAGAGTGACCACTTCGCCCATGCCTTTTGGGGGGGTGTGTCCAAGAGCGACCACTTCGCCTGTGTTTTTGGGTGGTGCGTCCAAGAGTGACCACTTCGCCCGTGTGTTCGGGTAGAGTCGACAACAGGTGCCTAATAAGGTTTTTTTGTATTTTTCTTTTTGGTGAAATATTCATGTAGCCACCTTATAGCCTTGTGCATCTGGTGCACCCTTGTGGACGTGAAAAATCACGAAGGAGTTCTTTTCCTATTGATGCCTGTTTTCTTTTATACTTTACTTCAGTGCTTTTGGTCTTGGGTTGGTACCCCTATTGACCTTTGTTTATTTTGACTTATTACAATTCCTGCCACTACTTGTACCTTCTTGCTGAGGTATTCTGTTTTTGGAATTCCTCAGGTTCAGAGCTGTAGCAGTTAGCAGTGCCGGTGTCGGATTTCTGGCGGCAGTGTTGGTCGTGGTTGTTGCCTCGTTATAGCGAGGTAGGTTGTTGTTGGTTTTGTTTTTACTAGTTCAGACATACTTTTGTACGTGGGTTCGTGTCAGCTTGTTGGCGCCCACTGATTGTTAGTTGTTGATACTTGCTTGCTGCTCATTCATTTAAAAGTGGATGTTTTACTTGCTCTCTGGGAGGATTTATGCTAGGAATGCATGTTAGGTCTTTTAAACTATAAAACCTACTACTACTACTTCATGCATTGCATAATTTGAAACTCTAACTTGTTATTTTTGGCGACCGTAAAAGCTATCTTCCCTACTATAATAAATTTAGAGTCTTGCATAGCATAAGTTGTCCTTTAGGGACGTTTTTACTCATGTAGGATGTTTTAGTTAATCTAATCAAGTATTTTTCCGCAGCGTATAATATATTTTGATTCGTGGACTAGATGAGCCACTAAGCTGAGGGATACGGCTAACTTCTGCACTTAACTGATTTTCCTTATAATAACTTAAAAGGAACCTTTCTTCATGATTAGTTTGGTGTCTGCCTGAGCGTCCGCAGTTATCCCCTGCTGACGTGGCATCATAACGCGTATTTTCCCTTACTCTGATAAGCCTTATTTGCGGTGAAAATGCGGGTTGTGACAGTTGGTATCAGAGGGAGGTTGCTTGACAATTTGTCTGGCAACCTTTCCTTTGTTGTATTAGGTGTTTAGCATCATATCATACCACACACCGATATGTCATCAGCACGTCTCGGCTGAAGCATGAACACTACACTCATAGCATAACATGAAGTATATGGGGCATATTATGTAGTACGGGATGCATAATATGTGTCTGTATATGGATCCACCTTAGGGGCAACATGTGAGGGTTATGTAGTATGAGATGCATAACCTCACCACATGAATGCGACTAGCACGTTTCGTTTTCGTTGCATGAGAATGTCATTTAGTATGGGATGCATAACATTTTCATGCGTACGCCGCTCATAACATGTATTAGGGCCTTTTTAGAATGCATAGCACAATCATGCATAGCATAACACTGCATAAGCACAACGTGCCAAGCTAAAGATTTGCGGGATCACATATGTACACACATGGTTTTAAATCAAAAAAATAATAATAATAAAGAATACATGCATTCATGTCATAGGCACAAGAGTCAATAGGATGAGAGGATATCATCCTAAGTAGGACATAGCATCATTATAAAAATCCCAGAGCAAGTTGCAGCGTAAGCAAGTGTCTTTTAAGTATGGTCTGAATTAAGTGGTGTAGTCCTAGTTTAAGCTAGAGTTTTAATGAGGTGTTACGTGTTTTTTTTAGAATGTCGCATGAGCGTGTTACGACCAGGTCGACTCCCCAGTCTGAGGGCGAGTCGTCAGGTACGCGGCGTGAGGCGATGATTGTTGAACTACGCCAGAGCATGGATACCATGGCAGGTCAGATCGTGGCAATGCAAGCACAGTTGCAGGCATTGTTGGCTACCACCTTAGGACATCATCCTGGTGAGCAAACCCCCGTAGTGATTGGGTATGAGAGTGAGATCAGTAAATTTAATAAGTTTGCTTCTGAGTTGAGAGCTGCTGAGGAGCGCAGGGTTAAAGGTTTCTTGGGCGGTCTCCAAAATGACATTCAGCAGTTCGCCAATACTTACCAGTCTGAGACTAATGCGAGGACAGTAGAAGTTGCTCTTGAAGTTGAGACCATTGGATATGCTAATGATCGTGATATGATACCGAGGAAAGAGAAGAGGAAGGGTGTCGAGCATGGAATCTCTAGGGCATCTGTCCCTTTTTAAAAAAAGAAAAGTGGAGAAATATATAGCTTCTGTGGTCGACCTGGCCACCTTTTCGAAAGGTGTTTCAAGAGAAGTGCCACTCAAAAGAAGCAGCGGGTGCTCTCCATCCAAGGAGTACCCAAGGGAGATCGGGTGTGCACGTTCTGCTCAAAGAAGGGACATGACGTGAGTCATTTCTGGTTGAAGGAAAAGACTTGCTTCCATTGCGGGCAGAAGGGACACCTGAAGACTTCGTGTCCCCAGGCTCAGTCCCCACTACAGCCGGCCCCGCCTCGGGCTCTACCGCTGCCACAAAATCAGGACAAAGGAAAAGTTAAACTGATCGCGACGACCGAAGAAGAAACTCAGTCTTCAACACAAGTGATTTCAGGTTAGGTTCTATCTGGTTTTGTTATTGATTGAATAAGTTTGTATACGATTTTATAAGTAAATTAAGATAAAGAACCGTTAGGCGCGTGTTCCTTTTGATTGTGTCGCTACCCACCCGTTCGTGGCTAGGCCCTTTGTAGAGCATCATGGTTTGACCCTCGATCAGGTTGGTGACGTGTTTTGTGTCAAGTTTCCTTCTGGTGCTTCTGTGGTATCGGACGAAGATATTCAGGGTTGTCCGGTTCAGTTATTTGTTTTTCTAGTGGTTGCTGATTTAAAGGTGATATACCTGGAAGGTTTTGTGTAGTCTTAGGCCTGTACTGGTTGTCTAGGCATGACTTTGTTACCCAATGTAAGGTTAAGCGGTTGGACTTCAAGATGGACGACGGTCAACCCAGGAGTGGTTATGGTTATCCGCATCAGGCTTCTCCAGTTATTTCTGCGGTATGTGCTTGGAGGCTTTTAACTTCTGGGTGTTTTCTTATTTGGCACCAGTTCTGAAAACCAAGGTAGGTTTACCGTGTCTAGAGAATGATGTCTTGATGTATTCCCGCAATGCTGAGGATCATACTCAGCATTTGCTTTTGATTTTGTCGCCCCTGAGGGAGCATAAGCTATATGCGAAGTCGAGCAAGTGTGAGTTTTGGCTACCCCAGGTGTCCTTCTTGGTCATGTTGTAAGCAAGGGCGGTATTTCGGAAGATCCGACCAAGATTTTTGTCGTGATGGAATGGGAAAGACCATCTACACCCAAGAAGATTATGTGTTTCTTGGGCATGGCTGGCTATTATAGAAGATTCATGGAGGGGTTTTCGGTGTTGTCTGCTCCTCTAACTAGACTTACTCAGAAGAATACTGCTTTTATTTGGAGCGATAAGTGCGAAGAGGCTTTCCAAGAGTTGAAGAAGATATTATGTACTGCTCCTATTTTAACCGTACCTATGGAAGGAGTTGTGTATGCTGTGTATGTTGACGCATCACACATCAGACTTGGTTGTGTTCTAATGCAAGATGGTAAGGTGATCGCGTATGCACCAAGGCAACTAAAGATCCACGAGAGAAACTATCCTACGCATGTTTGGAAGTTTACTGCCGTAATTTATGCACTGAAGCTTTGGAGACACTTATTACATGGTGCATTGTGCAAGATCTATACTAACCATAAGAGTTTGAAGTACGTCTTCACTCAGAAGGAGCTAAATCTGCGCCAGCGTCGGTGGTTAGAATATGTAGCAGATTATGAAGTGGAAATTCTTTATCGTCCAGGAAAGGCTAATGTAGTAGTCGATGCCTTGAGTAGAAAGACCGCTAAGATTTTTAATCTGTCGGTGCAGTACTTGATAGAAGAATTTTTGTTGATGGATATTGAGGTTGGGAGTAGTACTGTGCCTGCTAGTCTAGAAGCAGAAGAACCCTCTTGGATTTCCCTTACTCAAGCACATCAGAAGGATGATCCGGACTTATTACATCTCCGAAATAGAACGGTGAAGGGAGAGCTACCCGATTTCTCTGTGGACGAGTTGGACACCCTGAAGTATCGGGGTAGATTTTGTGTCCCCGCCTTAGACGATATTCGAGCTAAGATCTGTGTTGAAGCTCATGGTTCCAGTGTAGCCTACCACCCTGGCTCCACAAAGATGTATAAAGATCTAAAGCAAATTATTTGATGGTCAGGGATGAAGAACGACATCGCAAAGTTTGTATCGGAATGTTTTACATGTCAGCGTGTTAAGGCTGATTATAGAAGGCCTGGTGGTAAGTTGACACTGCTTGATATTCCAAGTTGGAAGTGGGAAAGTATTTCAATGGATTTTATCACCGGTCTGCCAAAGTCTCCCCGTGGGCATGACTCCGTTTGGGTGATAGTCGACAGATTGACAAAGTGTGCTCACTTTGTTCCATTTAAGATTGGGTACTCGATAAAGAAGATAGTTGAGTTATATCTTGAGGAGGTCATCAGGTTACATGGTGTGCCTGTTAGCATCGTATCAGATCGGGACTCTAGATTTACGTCTCGCTTTTGGAAGAGTTTACAGGAGGGGTTGGGTACCGATTTAAGGTATTCCACCATCTATCATCCTCAGACTAATGGTCAGACGGAAAGAGTAAATCAAATCATAGAAGATATGATCAGGTGTTATATTTTGGATCATGGTGGTGCTTGTGATGAGCGTCTCAGACTCATGGAGTTTGCTTACAATAACAGTTACCAAGGGAGTCTGCAGATGGCTCCGTTTGAGGCCTTGCATGGGAGGCGTTGTAGAACCCCACTATTTTGGGCTGATGTTGGTGAGAGGCTGTTGTTAGGTCCGGAAGCCCTTGAAGAGATGAATTGTGCTGTGACTCATATTCGAGAAAAGCTTCGTGTGGCTCAAGAACGCTATGAGAAATATGCTAATCTTCGAAGGGTCGATCTGGAGTTTGCGGTTGGAGACTTGGTGTTTCTGAAGGTTTCTCCAATGTCCGGTGTTAAAAGATTTGGTAGGAACCACAAGTTAGACCCACGGTATGTGGGACCTTTCCAGATTCTTGAGCGCATCGGAGTGTTGGCTTATAGGTTGGAATTGCCTGCGACCTTCCCTGGTGTCCATGATGTGTTCCATGTGAGCCAGTTGCGGAAATGTGTTCGTAATGATCGTCAAGTCCTCGACTCGATACCCCAGATTCAGCCCAACCTTACTTATGTGGAAGAACCTGTTCGTGTTCTGGATTTTCAAAAGCGGGTGTTGCGGAGAAGGACCATCCCTATGGTCAAGATTCTTTGGAGAAATCAAGACGTCAAGAGCGCGACGTGGGAATTGGAATCGGTGATGAGGGAATCTCACCCGCACCTCTTCTCTTAGTTTCAGGTATGTCGTTATGTTTTCAGTTATGTTTGATTTTATCGTTTTGATTGGTTTTGGAGTTGTGTTAAGCTTCGGGACGAAACTTATTTTTAGGGGGAGTGACTGTAATGCCCCCGATTTTTCGATGATTTTATTTGTTTGGGAACGTCAGATTTATGATGTCGTGGCGTTACTTTTAACGTCGATTTGACGGCGCAATGTCGTTAAGGCAATTTCGCGTCCGTGCGGTCGAGTAGGCTGAATTCTTGTTGTAATGGGAAGATTTTGCATTTGGAATTTAAGTTAAGTAATTTTGGACTTGCTCGTCAAGTTTCATGGCAATCCGAGCATTTTTGGAGTCTCGGCGCGCGATTGAAGTTTTGGATTGTTTATGTTCGTCGTATACTTCGAAGATTAATATCTCGGGAATGTCTCGTCGGATTCTGGTTTTGATTTCGCCATTAGATTTGTATCATCGGTGTTCGCATTCGGTGCAAGTTTCGTTTAATTCGGCGCTCGTTTGGGCTTCCGTGCTGAGTCTTCTCGAGAAGCTATGGTTCTACTCGATTAGCCCGTTTTAGATTTTACTCGGGCGCCGTTTTGAGAGTAAACACGGCATCGTATCAAAAAATGGTCAACATGAAATTTGTTCGTCTCTGCGAGATCTACAACTTTCATGTTGACCACGTTTCTATTTGAGGTTGTTTTAAACCCCTAATTCCGTTTTTTCCGCTATAACTCGAGTGGCGAGCTGCTACTCGATTATATGCTGCTTCTACTCGAGTAAGTCATGCTTTTACTCGAGTAATGAGCCTCTACTCGAGTATATTGTGTTAATACTCGAGTAGGTATGTTATTACTCGAGTAGGTATGTTACTACTCGAGTAGGTATGATGTTACTCGAGTAGGTATGATGCTACTCGAGTAGGTATGCTGCCACTCGAGTAGGCTGTTTCAGTATACGTTCAGAGGCCGTTTTGAGGGTCACAACGACGTCGTATCAAAAACTGGTCAACATGAAATTTGTTTGTCTCGACGAGATCTACAACTTCCATGTTGACCCCATTTCGATTTGATGTCGTGTTAAATCCCTAATTCCATTTTTACCGATATAACTCGAGTGGTGAGCTGCTACTCGAGTATATGCTGCTTCTACTCGAGTAAGTCATGTTTTTACTCGCGTAATGACCCTCTACTCGAGTATATTGTGTTACTACTCGAGTAGGTATGTTATTACTCGAGTAGGTATGTTACTACTCGAGTAGGTTTGCTGTTACTCGAGTAGGTGTGCTGCTACTCGAGTTGGTATGCTGCCACTCGAGTAGGCTGTTTCTGTCTGTGTTCAGAGGACATTTTGAGGGTCCAAACCGCATCATATCGAAAAATGGTCAACATGAAATTTGTTCATCTCGACGAGATCTACAACTTTCATGTTGACAACTGTTTGATTTGAAGTCATCGTAGACCTCTATTTTGGGTTCCCGCAAAACCGCTCGAAATAAACCGTTTTTGACAAAACTATATATATATATATATATATATATATATATATATATATATATATATATATATATATATATATATATATATATATATATATATATTCTTGGACTTAGGTTTTAGAACCAAACTTCATCTTCTCCGTTATTTTTCTCCCGAAACAGAGCAGTGAGTGAGAGAGAGAATTTCTTTTTCGTGAATCTTCCGGTGGCCGCCGACGGTTCTCCGGTGCTCGAAATCTTCAACCGAACTTAGATCCAGAAAGCTCTCGCCGAGAGCTACGCTATCGTGGTAATTTCTTCCCCATTTCTTGAGTTTTTTTCGTTAGGGTTTTTCGGCCCTAATCCCTTTTCCACCATTTTTGTCTAGATCTCAACCTCTCCCGCATCCCTTTGTCCCGATTTACGACGTGGAGTGATTCGGTGGACTTTTCCGGTAAAACCAAGGCAAGTGGTGGTTTCTCCTCGTTTCTCCTTGTCCGATTCGATGGTAACGGCTATGTTTTTCATGTCCCCTAACATTTTCTATAATTATTCTTCCAAATTATTGCTATTATTAACCGCTCTATTGATCACATGTCGTTATGATGTTTTCCCGTGCTAAACTCGATCTTGTCTATTTATGTTTAATCGTTCTTGAAGTGTTTTAGCGATGGTTTAAGTACCTTAGCTCTCGTTATCAAACGTTTTAGAGTTTAATTAAGGTTGTAAATCGTTTCTAAGGGTTGATCAACCGCGTCTCGAGTCTAGAAATGCCAAGTAGAATCTGTCAAGCCAAATCCTGAGATATTTTGTGTTGTGGTTTCTTTGGGTTCTTAAATGCGAGAGTTGGTGGATGATTCCACCTCTGCAGTGTTTGTCACCTTCATTAGTGCCCTGTGGAAGTCTACCTGGTTTTTGGATATCTATAGTGTATGGTGGAGAGTGTGAGACTCACTCGCAGTTAGACGGATTATATATCCGTTTCGTGCCTTTTTTGGGGGGTGTGTCCAAGAGCGACCACTTCGCCCGTGTTTTTGGGTGGTGCGTCCAAGAGTGACCACTTCGTCCGTGCCTTTTTGGGGGGTGTGTCCAAGAGCGACCACTTTGCCTGTGTTTTTGGGTGGTCCATCCAAGAGTGACCACTTCGCCCGTGTGTTCGGGTAGAGTCGACCACAGGTGCCTAATAAGGTTTTTTTGTATTTTTATTTCTGGTGAAATAATCATGTAGCCACCTTATAGCCTTGTGCATCTGGTGCACCCTTGTGGACGTGAAAAATCACGAAAGAGTTCTTTTCCTATTGATGCCCTGTTTTCTTTTGTACTTTACTTCAGTGCTTTTGGTCTTGGGTTGGTACCCCTGTTGACCTTTGTTTATTTTGACTTATTACTTTTCCTGCCACTACTTGTACTTTCTTGCTGAGGTATTCTGTTTTTGGAATGCCTCAGGTTCAGAGTTGTAGCAGTTAGCAGTGCCGGTGTTGGATTTCTGGCGGCAGTGTTGGTCGTGGTTGTTGCCTCGTTATAGCGAGGTAGGTTGTTGTTGGTTTTGTTTTTACTAGTTCTGACATACTTTTGTATGTGGGTTTGTGTCAGCTTGTTGGCGCCCACTGATTGTTAGTTGTTGATACTTGCTAGCTGCTCATTCATTTAAAAGTGGATGTTTTACTTGCTCTCTGTGAGGATTTATGCTAGGAATGCATGTTAGGTCTTTTAAACTATAAACCTACTACTACTACTTCATGCATTGCATAATTTGAAACTCTAACTTGTTATTTTTGGCGACCGTAAAAGCTATCTTCCCTACTATAATAAATTTAGAGTCTTGCATAGCATGAGTTGTCCTTTAGGGACGTTTTTACTCATGTAGGATGTTTGAGTTAATCTAATCAAGTATTTTTCCGCTGCGCATAATATATTTTGATTCGTGGACTAGATGAGCAACTAAGCCGAGGGATACAGCTAACTTTTGCACTTAACTGATTTTCCTTATAATAACTTAAAAGGAACCTTTCTTCATGATTAGTTTGGTGTCTGCCTGAGCGTCCGCAGTTATCCCCTGCTGACGTGGCATCATGACGCGTATTTTCCCTTACTCTGATAAGCCTTATTTGCGGTGAAAGTGCGGGTTGTGACAGACATAGCCCAACTGTTCACTTGGCACGAAAGGGGCCTCGGGACGTGAACACCGAGGACACAGCCCAACCGCCCAAAGTCTAACTGTCAACTCCCGTCGGTGTGATGATCGGCGAGCCCGTAGACCTGCCAGACTATCCTTAACCCAGGATTACGACACGGCGTGTCGACTCATGTAACAACCCCATCCGTTCATATGATATATCCTAGAAGGTCCAGCCGGGGCCCCACAGCATATATCACAAAACAGGAGGTGAAGGTACGAGATGATACCAGAGTAGCGCAGCGCACCTAACACATTGCATTCTAGCGGAAGCCTATACTAACACTTGAACTCCACCAGTGAATGTCCAGCATATAACACAACCCTTCCAAGAGTACAAAAGTTGGCCTTATGGCCTTACATGGCTCAAACAGTGGCCTCAAAGAGTGGCACGTAGGCCGGCCACAATAAATGCAAACACACAACAAGCAACATAAGCCTTCGAGGGCTAGCAGCAGCAACAGCAACAGTAGTAGGGATGTCAACCTTTATGCATCCCGCTTGGCTCTCCAGCACCTGTACAGGGACAATCCCCCCAATGGTGTCAAACAAAAGCAACGGTCAGCGTTCAGCTGACCAAATTATAACGACCCTATCCATTTTCTCGGGGCAGCGGTACTCTTCGCTCCAGGCATATCATAGCACAAGCATGTCAATATATCTTATATAATGTGCTTTCACGCACACATGTCATCACAACCGTTCGCCACCCGGCCCAATGGTCCGTGCACTCAGGGCACATTCTTGGTGTTCTGGCAAAGCACTTGCCCACCACCGTATCAGGGTCACAATCCAACGGTAACTCTCTTGAGCATTTACTCCATGGCGTGCAGCCAGAGTTTTGTAGTCTTAGTGAACCGGGATTGGCCCTTAGCCCCCCATTGTATCACGGCATGCAGGCCTAAGACTCTTGCTATGCGCTCCAACAGACCACACTTCGTCCGTGCCTTTTTGGGGGGTGTGTCCAAGAGCGACCACTTCGCCTGTGTTTTTGGGTGGTCCATCCAAGAGTGACCACTTCGCCCGTGTGTTCGGGTAGAGTCGACCACAGGTGCCTAATAAGTTTTTTTTGTATTTTTATTTCTGGTGAAATAATCATGTAGCCACCTTATAGCCTTGTGCATCTGGTGCACCCTTGTGGACGTGAAAAATCACGAAGGAGTTCTTTTCCTATTGATGCCCTGTTTTCTTTTGTACTTTACTTCAGTGCTTTTGGTCTTGGGTTGGTACCCCTATTGACCTTTGTTTATTTTGACTTATTACTTTTCTTGCCACTACTTGTACTTTCTTGCTGAGGTATTCTGTTTTTGGAATGCCTCAGGTTCAGAGCTGTAGCAGTTAGCTGTGCCGGTGTTGGATTTCTGGCGGCAGTGTTGGTCGTGGTTGTTGCCTCGTTATAGCGAGGTAGGTTGTTGTTGGTTTTGTTTTTGCTAGTTCTGACATACTTTTGTATGTGGGTTTGTGTCAGCTTGTTGGCGCCCACTGATTGTTAGTTGTTGATACTTGCTAGCTGCTCATTCATTTAAAAGTGGATGTTTTACTTGCTCTCTGGGAGGATTTATGCTAGGAATGCATGTTAGGTCTTTTAAACTATAAACCTACTACTACTACTTCATGCATTGCATAATTTGAAACTCTAACTTGTTATTTTTGGCGACCGTAAAAGCTATCTTCCCTACTATAATAAATTTAGAGTCTTGCATAGCATGAGTTGTCCTTTAGGGACGTTTTTACTCATGTAGGATGTTTGAGTTAATCTAATCAAGTATTTTTCCGCTGCGCATAATATATTTTGATTCGTGGACTAGATGAGCCACTAAGCCGAGGGATACGGCTAACTTTTGCACTTAACTGATTTTCCTTATAATAACTTAAAAGGAACCTTTCTTCATGATTAGTTTGGTGTCTGCCTGAGCGTCCGCAGTTATCCCCTGCTGACGTGGCATCATGACGCGTATTTTCCCTTACTCTGATAAGTCTTATTTGCGGTGAAAGTGCGGGTTGTGACAGACATAGCCCAACTGTTCACTTGGCACGAAAGGGGCCTCGGGACGTGAACACCGAGGACACAGCCCAACCGCCCAAAGTCTAACTGTCAACTCCCGTCGGTGTGATGATCGGCGAGCCCGTAGACCTGCCAGACTATCCTTAACCCAGGATTACGACACGGCGTGTCGACTCATGTAACAACCCCATCCGTTCATATGATATATCCTAGAAGGTCCGGCCGGGGCCCCACAACATATATCACAAAACAGGAAGTGAAGGTACGGGATGATACCAGAGTAGCGCAGCGCACCTAACACATTGCATTCTAGCGGAAGCCTATACTAACACTTGAACTCCACCAGTGAATGTCCAGCATATAACACAACCCTTCTAAGAGTACAAAAGTTGGCCTTATGGCCTTACATGGCTCAAACAGTGGCCTCAAAGAGTGGCACGTAGGCCGGCCACAATAAATGCAAACACACAACAAGCAACATAAGCCTTCGAGGGCTAGCAGCAGCAACAGCAACAGTAGTAGGGACGTCAACCTTTATGCGTCCCGCTTGGCTCTCCAGCACCTGTACAGGGACAATCCCCCCAATGGTGTCAAACAAAAGCAACGGTCAGCGTTCAGCTGACCAAATTATAACGACCCTATCCATTTTCTCGGGGCAGCGGTACTCTTCGCTCCAGGCATATCATAGCACAAGCATGTCAATATATCTTATATAATGTGCTTTCACGCACACATGTCATCACAACCGTTCGCCACCCGGCCCAATGGTCCGTGCACTCAGGGCACATTCTTGGTGTTCTGGCAAAGCACTTGCCCACCACCGTATCAGGGTCACAACCCAACGGTAACTCTCTTGAGCATTTACTCCATGGCGTGCAGCCAGAGTTTTGTAGTCTTAGTGAACCGGGATTGGCCCTTAGCCCCCCATTGTATCACGGCACGCAGGCCTAAGACTCTTGCTATGCGCTCCAACAGACCACACTTTCTGGTCTCACGTCGGACGGACATAACGCAGGTCGGATCCTCCACCCCCCCCCCCCCCCCCCCCCGTTGCTCAAATCGCCTTGCCATCACTAAGCACGGTGTACTCACAGCTATAAAAAGGCACGGGTAGGTCTCACCGATCCTTTTCTGGCATTCAAAGCCTGGGCATAAGTCTTACACCCATTCTCTTACAACAACAGCGGGTCTTTCTTGGGCATACCAGTACTTCCTATTACTCGTTCACAGGTACGACACCGCAAGATCACAAATGTCAGGGGTCTTTCCTGGACACACCAGTACTTCATGTTACTCTCTTCACATGTGGACACCCTACGACATCAAGCATCACAAAGGGCCTTTCTTGGTCACACCAGTACTTCCTATTACTCATTCACAGGTACGACCCAATAGTACAAGCATAACACGGATATTTTCCTGGACTACCACTCCAGTACTTCCAGCTACTCCACTTCACAGGCATAACCAGTTGACTCCTTAAACTACACGTTTATCACGGAGTCTTCTCCAATTCGTATGCAACATCACCAATCCAGACCAACCTGTCCAGATGGGATTCACACAGCATGTCTATTCCGTACTCCATTTCCGGATCTATATGCCAACAAAGGGGATTTCATGAATCACCCAAAAGACTCCGAAAATCAGCCACCTCTTGGTGGGTGAATCACAAACATATGTCAAAAGGAAGACTTCAAATGGCTAGGAAGAAAAGTCGTTACCCTTGAAGCCCTCTTTGGTGCCATGAGCTCTAAGTTGGCTTGAACGACTCACACGAGCCTTTCCTCCGCAACGCCGACTACGGATCTCTTGTCAGTAAACCGCAGCAACACCCGTGACCAGCCCCTTACCTCCTCCTTCTTGCTCTCCCTTTCTCTCACTAGAAATGAAGAAAGAGAAGACCAAATGATAAAATGAGATTACTCTTCTCATTCACGGCCTTAAGGAAACAGGGAGGTCTCTCAGCCCTTGGATCCCAGCTGAAAGAAAGGACGGCCACGATTTGGCCAGAAAACCTGATTTTTGCCTGACACGGCCTGTGACACGCCCGTGTCCCAGGCCGTGTGCCTCAAGCGGTGCTCAACCGACTTATCCAAACCAGTGACACGCCCATGGAACACGCCCGTGTCATGGGGCGTGTCACACGACACGCCTTCAGACACGCCCGTGCTGTGGCCGTGTTCATCAGGCGAAAAAAATCCCAAAATCGCCCGAGACTCACATGGCCTGTGACACGCCCGTGTCCCAGGCCGTGTGCCCATACACGACACTTCGACACGCCCCAGCTCAAAATTCATCGGGCTGAGTTCATCGAACCTAAGGGACACGCCATGTGACACGCCCGTGTCACAGGCCGTGTTCACCCATATCTCGACACTCGACGACCACATCTCGACACGCGATGATCGTCGAGCAATTTTTGTCGAACACAAGACACGGCCTTGGACACGCCCGTATCCTTGGCCATGTGCCTTCTCTCGACACATCGTCGAGCGGAAAATGTCGACTCCAAGGCCGATCGTCGACACGGGCTTGACACGCCCTGGGACACGCCCGTGTCCCAGGCCGACGCCCGTGTCCCAGGCCGTGTCACCCAAAAAGGTTGCCTGCTGCTAAAAATTGGGCTGTTACAACCCTCCCCTCCTACAAAAATTTTGCCCTCGAAATTCAGACACAGAAAGGCAACAAGCAATCAGCAACCAAAAAGTTATAACATTAAACTGTTTATGTTACAACACAATTCTCTCCACGGATTATAGAAACAGCTCGGGAAACTCTTCTCGCATGGTTTGCTCTCGATCCCATGTAAGTTCTTCACGGCCGCAGTTGTCCCACCAGACTTTCACCATGCTGACTGTCTTATTCCGCAACTGTTTCTCGGCTCGATCCTCGATCTGAATGGGTCTAACTCTCGTTGTTAGCCCATACTCCACCGGCACACGATAATCCACGATCACTTGGGCTGGATCTTTAACGGCCTTCCGAAGTAACGAGATGTGAAATACATCATGTAATCTACCCAAGTCTGCAGACAGATCTAGCCGATAAGCCTCTTCTCTGACGCGCTCCACCACTTCAAATGGACCCAAATATCTTGGACTCAACTTTTTCAACCGTCGAATCCTGGAGACACCTTTGAAGGGTTTGATCTTCAAGTAGACCCAATCGCCAACCGCAAATTCCACATTTTGGTGCTTGGCGTTGTAGTACTTAGGTTGTCGATCTTGAGCAATAAGTAGCTTCTCTCGAATAGTCCGTATGATTGAGTTTGCTTCATCAACGTCATTTGGTTTATTAATTCGAACTTTGCCTGCTTCTACCCAAGCCAAGGGAGTACGACACTTCCTTCCATATAGAGCTTCATATGGTGTCATCCCAATGCTCGTCTGGTAGCTGTTATTATATGCAAACTCCATCATATAGAGATGATCTTCCCATCTCTTTCCGAAGTCGAGGGCGCACATTCGGAGCATGTCCTCCATCGTTCTGTTGGTACGTTCAGTTTGGCCGTCCGTTTGGGGATGAAAGGCCGTACTGAAAGTCAAATTCGTGCCCAACAGTCGGTGAACTAGCCTCCAGTCATTTGAGGTGAATCGCCTATGTCGATCACTAACGATGCTCCGTGGAACACCGTGAAGCCATACAATCTGGTCAACATATAACTTTGCCAAACTTTCGACCGAATCATCCCGCCTATTCGGGAGAAAATGTGCCACTTTAGTTAGCCGGTCAACAATCACCCAAATGGAATCATTTTCTCGCTGCGATCTCGGCAACCCATGCACAAAATCCATGGAAATACCATCAAATTTCCACTCTGGGATCGGCAGCGACTTCAAATAACCGCCAGGCTTTTGACATTCCGCCTTCACCATTACACATGTTTGGCATTTGGATACATAAAGGGCAACATCTCTCTTGAGCCGTGGCCACCAGAATAGCTTTTTCATACCGTTGAACATCTTCATGCTCCCGGGGTGAATGGAATACTTTGTATAATGTGCTTCATACATTAGTTCTGAAAGTGGGGAAAAGATCTATCTTAACTCTAGAGGGGGGGTGAATAGAGTATATTAAAATAATTTTCAAATTAAAAATTATTTTGCAGTGGAAGACTAATATAAATATATGTGCAAGGTGCTTGCAATAAATAAAAATTATGAAAGCAAGAAATAAAAACACAGCACACAGCAAACAAAATATAGCAACCAGAAGACACAAGGAGCTATAGTGGTTCCCCAATCAATCTGGGTACATCCACTCTTATACCACCCTATGTAGGAATCCACTGCAGGATGAGTTGATCAGGTGTCATGGGCACCAATAAGATTTTGATAAGGTGCTCAAAAACCAAACTAGATTTTTTGATCAGGTGTCTTGCCACCACTGAGTTTTGACAAGGTCTCAGAAACCAGCACAAAACCTTTGAAGGGAGTTTTTAGAAACCCTTTTACAGCAGAAACAAGAAAGAGGTGAGATGTTCTTCTCTGTCAACAATCAGAGACAAGACTAGTGGATGATGTTGTCAAAGCTCCACCTGAGATCTGGAAGTTGTTCAGGAAAAGAATCTTTGCACTAGGGTGATAGGCCTTCAGTAGGTGAGATCTCCAGCAAAGGATGATTCCAGCAGTTGCTGAAATGTGTAGTGTCTTGAGTCTTGATGGATGAAGCCTCTGAACACTTGAGTCAAAAGAGATCTAGAAAATCTTCTTTTCTGTATGTTGATCTGCTTCAGTGGTGTGTGTTCTGAATGAATTTTGTCTGTGTGTCTGTCTGTGACTGTTCTCTTTCTGTATGTTGATTGTTCTTTTTCTGTATGTAACTGTTAGGAATAACAAGATAATATCCTCTTTTATTCCTTAGATTTGAAAAGAATGAATTGATTCTCTATCTCCAGGATAGTCGTTAGCCACTCATTAATGACTTCCTTAAATGAATTTTGTCTCTAGAGGAAAGTCCTAGAAAACATTCCTTTAAATCTCCCTTGAAACTTGCTCCAGATTAATTGAAACGGCTACAAGATCGTTGAAATAAATGCTGGGAATAAATAAGATAGAATTCCATAACTGTCTGAATTTGAATATTGAGAATCGTCGATCTCTCCAGAAAATCGTCGACCTGAGATCAACTATCGTCGACCTGAGCTCAGAGACTAGAACTAGATTGGAAACAGAAATCATCGATCTGAGCTCAACTATCGTCGACCTGAGCTCAGAGACTGGGAAAACAGCAAGAGACAGAAACGTCGATCTGAGCTTGAAGATCGTCAAACGGAGTTCGACAACTCGTAGAACTGAGCTCAAAGATAGTCGAACTGAGTTCGATGATTCGTCGACCTGAGCTCGACGAAAATGGCTTAGTCTCCTGAATTTGAATATCTGATCTGAGGGTCTTGGGGGTAGCTTTCAAGCCTAAATTCTAACCCTTAGACTCAATCTAATTGACCTTAAAAACTATACAAGGAGGTCAAAACAATTTTCCTAAGGACATAGTGATCCTTGCCCAAATCAGTAATAGGGTGTTCCAACAATCTCCCCCTATTTGGGTTAGGATTACTATTTACATGACATGGGAAATAAAAGCATACAATATAGATATAAAATCAAAAACAACATTGCAGAAACAGAAATAAAATCACATCAGAAAGTCAGAATAGATAACACTGTCAGCTTACATGATCATTCCTTTTCCTTGCTCTTTTTGAGAACTATTTTTATGTTAGGGTTAAGAGCTTCTTTCTTGGATCTTCTGTCATCATCTGCACCTACAGAAGTTTGATGTTTTGCCCTGGGGACTACAACTTCTGGGTGCAGCTTCATATAGCTTTCTGAGTCAAAGAATTTGCTAGAAGAATATCTTTCAAGTTCTTTCTTTCTCTGTTCTGATAGAGTGGTGAAATTTGATGTATCTACTCCTTGTTCTCTTGCCTTTTTAATTTAATCTAGTGCAGCCAACTCTT
This sequence comes from Platanthera guangdongensis, assembly GCA_039583875.1. Taxonomy (NCBI): domain Eukaryota; kingdom Viridiplantae; phylum Streptophyta; class Magnoliopsida; order Asparagales; family Orchidaceae; genus Platanthera; species Platanthera guangdongensis. The sequence goes on along the minus strand of CM077164.1, from coordinate 85,731,461 downwards.
TCATTCTTGCTGTCCAAAAAGTAGGATTATTCTCTGGGTCTTAAAATGGAACAGGAGGTTCATATCTGTTTGATGAATCATCAGGAGTAGCTCTGTAAGAAACTAGATCTTTTAACTTATAAGGGAAAGGACCAGATGTGGTGTCAGTGGGACCTTGTCCCTCCCTATGATAAGGATGCTGCCTAGAATAACCTTTGGAATAAACTCTGAATTCTCTTTGATTTCCTCTATACTGTCCTCTTCTGGACTGGTTGCCTCTGGATTGACATCCTCTTGATTGAGATCTTCCTTGAAACTGAGAGGTGCTTAAACTTTTAGCAACAGATGACTGATAAGCAGAACTTCCACCAGTACCTGCATCTGGTGAAGGAGGAGGAGGAGGAGGAGGATTGAAGTGGGATGATCCTTTATCATATTTCCTTTTTTTCTTCATTGCCTTTAGTTAATTCCTAGAAAACTGCATCCATGGTTCTGAAATTGGATAATCATGCAAAATATAGTATGGAATATCATTTATATCTTTAATTTTCTCCTGGGGAACTTTCTTTAGGGCCTTGCTTCTAGCTTTCCTCATCCTTGCAATGGTTGTAGAGGAATCATCAGAATCAGTTCTAAATTGATCACTATCTGAGCTCTGATAATTGTCATATAGTTCATCAATCCTTTTGATGTCATCTCTTTGTTGTTGGGATTGAACAGAAGAAACAACAGCAGCGGCAGCAGCAGTAACAAAAACTGCACTATCAGATGTAAAAGGAACAACAGATTCAGAAATAATAACAACAGAAACAGCAGGCTCAAAGTAATTAGCCTCTGTCATAAGCACATCATCAAAAACTAAAACAGCATCAGCAGCAGCAGGAACAACAGAAACTGAAGGAGCACTGTCCACAGCCTTGAAAGAATTTATATAAGAAGATATTATGCTGGGCTCACAGCTAGAAATAGGCACAATGGCCTTAGTAAGATCTTCACTTTTCTGATCTGGAAGACAGCTGAGGTAAACAGTATCAAACTCTGACAGCAGTGACATGAGGTCAACTGTTATAACTAGAACTAGAGCTGGAACTGGAATCTCTGAAGCAGGCAATCTCTCTACTTCATATGGCATCTCCCCCTGCCTAGATTCGAGAGATACTGGATCAAGGCACCCAACAGAATGGATTGCCTGAGGAGGATATAGGGAAGAAAGCCTGTCAGATAACTCCTGAACTGATTTCAGAAGTGGAGCCAGGGAGGTCTCCAGCAGGAGTGATAGCCTTGGAGCTAACATCTCATAGAGCTTATCTGCTATGGCTGAGAGATCTACTTGCTCAAGTGGTGCTTGAGTAGAGGTAGAGATGAGTGAGGCAAAGATTGATGTAGGAGGAGCTGTAGATGTGGTTGGAGAAAGTGTTAATGTGGATGGTAGAATTGATGGTTGAGATATAGGAATGGTGGAGATGGAAGTTAATGGAATGGAGATAGATGGAGTGAAGGATGGTTGAGCAATGATTTCTTGTAGTAGTTGTTGATATGATGTAGAAGAAGATGGTGGCTCAAGGGGTGAGGAGTGAGATTCATCCATATAGGAATCATCTAAGAGAGTGAAGGATGGAAGGTGAGATGATGAGTCAATGGTTATGTATGGATAATGATGTAATGGATGAAAAACATCTTCTGTGGATATTCGTGTTGGTGAAAGAATTGAGTTTGGAGATGGAATGGATATAGGGGATGAAATTGAGATGGTTATGGTGGATGTGATAATTGCTGAGGGAACAGTAGGTGGAGAAGGTGGAGATGAGGAGGTAGGCAGTTCTTCTGATTGGGCAGTTGCCTGAGGGAAAGTGATTGGATCAGTCCTAGTTCCTAAAGATGAGATGACTGCAGAGGCTCTGCTTGGCTTTGCAATTTGCATGTCCCATTTGCCAAAAAGGGCACAGGTTAACCTCTTTGAGGCATTGATATGCATCCCACTTGAAACAAGCAGCTCAGGGCATATGCTATGAAGAAATAGCCCTAGAATCCTTCCAAAATTGACAAAGTTCTTATTCACTTTCTTCTTAATTAGGTCAAAGAAAAATTCTCCCCAATTTAACTGTTTCTTATCCACCAAAGCACCCATTAAACAGAATTGATACCTGGATATGGTAACATGGGCAGAATGTTTTGGTAACAGGACCTTTCCAACAACATCTGCTAGAAACCTGTATTCCACTGATATATTTTTCTTAAACAGCTTGTTAGGGTTTGCTGCTGAATGACCCATCCTATCAAGCATACGTGCAAACTCTTCTCCAGAAAACTCAAGAGAATCTTGACCAGTACTTAATTGAAAAACTTCTGTTAATATAGCAGGAGTAAGAGATACCTGATTACCTGATATAGTTCCAATCACTGTATTTTGATCTTGATTGTGAGCAGTATACACCCATTCTTTGATTTCATCTGTAGCCAGTTTAATCCTTATGGTCATGATGTGCACTAGCTGTTGAGCGTTGAATAATTCCAAAATATCCTTGAAAATCTGATGACTGTTCTCAAACGGGTCCATATCGATATCGAATCCAGTGTCAAATTTCATTGCTGCCAAAACTGCAACAGAAATGGACATTTTTACCTGCAAAAATGAACAAACAAAAGACCAAGTGTAGAAAATTTTGGAGGGAAAGGGAAATTCTGCAGAGAGTATGAAAGCGCAAAGGGAGAACGATGGCCGAAAAATGAATTCTATATTAGGGTTCGACGCAGAAAAGGAAAGATCGTTGAACTTCGTTCGACGATCTGGGCTTCTAAAGGAATCTCAAAGGTCTTCAACATCGTCGATCTCCGTTCGACGATATTGGAGAGCGTTTATCTCCATTCGACGATCGCTGACCGGAAGAAGATAGCTTAGCACTATCTGGAAAGCACTGAACTTCGGTCGATGATTTCTAAGAACGTCGATCTCCGTTCGACGATCTTTGGGAAAAACGTCGAGCGCAGTTCAGAGACCAGAAACAACCTATAGACACTAGAAAAATCAAATTGTTTGCCTAGTCTTGGTCAATTTTAGAGTTTTAAAATCTTGGATCTTATTTTAAACTTCCTCCATCTAACATTCCTAACTGATTCAGGAAGAATGTATGATTCTTTTCATCCAATGGTTTGGTGAAAATATCTCCCCTTTGCAAGTCAGTTGGGATATATTGAAAATATCACCCCTTTGCCTAGTCTAGGAGCTGATTTTGAATCCACAAGATCTGTGAGCAACAACTATCTACTGCCATATATTCATCTTCAACAGTTGATGTGGACACAGATGTTTGTTTCTTGCAAAACCAGGAGACAGGTCTGTCACCAAGAAACTAGCAAGTTCCACTGGTGCTTTTCCTGTCTATTATGCATCCAGCATAATCAGCATCTGAAAATCCAGTTAAGTCAAATGCCGAGTCTTTTGGATACCAGAGACCTAGATTTGGACAACTTTTCACATACCTAAGAATCCTTTTTACTAAGGTTAAGTGTGACTCTCTAGGGCTCACTTGGAATCTAGCACATATGCATGTAGCAAACATTATGTCAGGTCTACTAGCTGTAAGGTACAATAAAGAGCCAATCATTGCTCTATATGTTGTCTGATCAACAGGTTTCCCATGTTCATCAGCATCTAATACAGCATTAGTAGGCATAGGTGTTTTCATACATGATGCTTCAGACATACCAAATTTCTTAACTAGTTCTTTTGCATACTTGGTTTGAGAGATGAATATGCCTTAAGCATACTGTTTGACTTGCAATCCTAGAAAGAAGGAAAGCTCACCCATGCTACTCATTTCAAATTTAGAATGCATTAGGTTGGAAAACCTTTTGCACAGATTTGAATCAGTAGAACCAAAGATAATGTCATCTACATAGATTTGTACTAGTAAGGTATTGGACTTATGGGTTCTAATAAAAGCGTTTGGTCTACTCTACCCATTATAAAATCATTTTTAGAAGAAAACATGCTAGGGTATCATACCATGCTCTAGGAGCTTGCTTTAGACCATATAATGCTTTATGCAATTTGAAAACATAATCAGGATGAGTTGGAGAAATAAAACCTGGGGGTTGTCTAACATAGACTTCTTCCTTGATGTCTCCATTGAGAAAAGCACTCTTTACATCCATTTGATATACTTTGAATCCTTTGTGTGCTGCATAAGCTAAGAAGATTCTTATGGCCTTTAACCTTGCAACTGGTGCAAAGGTCTGGTCATAGTCTATCTCTTCTTCTTGATAGTATCCTTGAGCAACTAGCCTTGCCTCGTTCCTTACAATGACTCCTTGATCATCCAATTTATTTTTGAACACCTATTTTGTTCCAACAATGGAGTGATCCTTTGTCCTTGGCACTAGTTCCCAAACTTTGTTCCCTTCAAGTTGATGTAATTCCTCTTGCATTGCAATGATCCAGTGTGGATCTTGTTCTGCATCTTGAATGGATTGAGGCTCAATTTGAGAAAGAAAGCAGGTCTGTATCAGGTTTTGGTTGACCTGATTTCTAGTTTGCAAACCAGCTGAGATGTCCCCAATCACTTGGGAGATTGGATGGTCTCTTGATGTTTCTAAATCAATAGGGGGTGTTGATTGTTCACCAACTTGTGTTGTTGTTTCCTCTTATGGAACAACAACTGGCTCTTCAAGAAGATTTTCTCCAAGATGTTGAATATCTTCTTCATCTTCAATGCTTTCATCCTTTTGTATAATATGTAACCTGTCCAATTTTTCAGCAAGAGAGTGTACCTGCAAAGATTCTATGGTAGAAGCATTCTTCTCCTTAAAAGACATGTTAGATTCATCAAAGGATACATGAACAGATTTTTCAATTTTAAGAGTAGATTTGTTATACACCCTATAAGCTTTAATTATCATGGAGTATCCCAGAAACACTCCTTCATCAGCTTTAGCTTGAAATTTTGCTATGTATTTCTTATCATTATTGTGAATGTAACAAATGCAACCAAAAATTTTAAAATAATCTACTTTAGGTTTCTTCCCTTTGAATAATTCATAGGGAGTCTTGCCCTTCAGCTTAAGTATCAAACTTCTATTCAACACATAGTTGGAGGTGTTCACTGCCTCTGCCCAAAAGGATAGAGGAAGGTGAGCATCTGACAATAATGTAGTAGCAGATTCAATAAGGGTTCTATTTTTCCTTTCAGCTACCCCATTTTGTTGAGGAGTTCTAGGAGCTGAGAAAGTGTGCCTCATCCCTTCACTCTGACAGAAATCTTGCATAAGAAGAGAATGAAACTTTGTCCCATGATCACTTCTGATCAGGGCAATGTGAGTATTGAACTCACTCTGTATGCATCTGAGAAACTCTGTCAAACACTTAAAATTATCAGACTTCTTCCTTAGAAAGAACACCCATGTGAATCTAGAGAAGTCATCAACAACTACTAAAGTATAAGATTTCCCTCCTAAGCTTTGTATTGTAATGGGTCCAAAGAGATTCATGTGTAACAGATACAAAATCCTAGGTGAATCACTCTTATTAAGTGACTTGAAGCTATTTTTGGTTTGCTTGCCTAATTGACAAGCCCTGCAAAGTCCTTCCTTCTTGTAGGGGCCAGAAGGTAGTCCTCTAACAAGGTTGTCCTTGGATAGCCTAGCAATGGTTCCAAGGTTTACATGTCCTAATCTTTTATGTCATAGTTCATTAGGTCTACAAATGGAATTGAACAAGCATATTTCTACCTTAGTTGAAAGAAAATCTACAATATAAATATTACCTTTCCTTTTAGCTGTCAACACAGTTGTGTTGTCCTCTGATTTCATTTTGCATGAGGATTTGTTGAAAGTCACTTGGTAGCCTTCATCACACAGTTGAGTGATGCTGATTAAGTTGTGCTTCAGTCCTTCCACATAAGCTACTTTCTTGAATGTGACTGAGCCAATCTGGACTGCACCATATCCTTTTGTTATTCCAAAGTTTGAATCACCAAATATTACTTTGGGTCCAAGTTTGGCTTTGAAGGATGTGAAATTCTCCTTATTTCTTGTCATGTGCTTTGAGCACCCACTATCCAGATACCATTGTTGGTTTGATGTTGGACAGGTCTTCACCTGTACATAAAATAATTTATTTGTTTTTAACCCAGTTTACCTTGGGCATAGGTTGATAACCTTTAAATTCTGAAATAAAAGACATCCCTGGTTGACTCTTATAGCCTTCAGGATGATATCTCCTAGGAGATATTATCCATTCAGTATAAGGGTTAAACCTCTGAGATGTAGGACCTCTAGGATTGAATTTTGATTTACCTTTGAAAGATTTTTCAATACTCTGAGCTCTGTTCGACGAACTCTGAGCTGAGTTCGACAATCTTGGGTCAGATCGTCGAGCTCCGTTCGAAGATCGACTATGCCAGAGTTCAGGGTTCAAAGATCGTCGACCTGAGTTCGACGATTCAGCCTGAGATCGTTGATCTCCATTCGGCGATCGTCGAGCTCCGGTCTCTGAAGCTTCATCTTCATATCACTTGAGCTGGATCTAAACAAACTCATTTTCTTCAGCATCATCTTCATATCACTTGAGCTGGATGAAGCTTCTGATTCTTCTTTTGTTTCACTCCAGGTTTCAGCTACAAACCCCTTCCTGGTATGTTTGTTCTTGCCGGAGGAGGGTTTGTCATTGCTATTTTCCTGAAGTCTTTATCTCTTCTCCTTTCTTTCCTATCCTTCTTGTCCTTATTCTGATTTTCTGGACAGTCGGGCACAATGTGGCCTGGTTTCCTGCATCCAAAACAAATAATTTCTTTGTTATTGGACTTATCATACCTTGGCTTATCATGCCCTCTGAATGACTTTTTCCTGAAGTCCTTCCTGGCCATTTTATAAAACCTTTTGGCAAGTAAGCTTAGCAGCTCTTCATTGCCCGTGACCTTTTCTTCAGGCTGATCTTCAATAGCTTTGAAAGCTATTGATTTCTCTTTTCTGATTGCTAGTGAAGCAGCCTTCTGTTCTTCTTCTCTATTCTTGATGAGCAACTCATAAGACTTGAGCTTGCCCAAAAGAGCATCAGCTGTGATCTCATTTAGTCTTCTGGCATCCTTGATTGGCCAGATCCTTGAGTCCCAAGTGCTGGGGAAGCACATTAGGATTTTGTCATTGAGTTCAGTCAATGAGATCTCCTTGTCCAAGGTTTTCAGTTCATTGACTATAAGACTGAGTCTGGTATACATATCAGCAACTGAATCCGTTTCTCCTTTCTTGAAGTTCTCATACTGAGTTATGAGATGGGATCTTCTATCTTTCCTTTCATCTACAGATCCTGACACTATTTCAGATAGTTTGTCCCATATCTCTTTTGCTGAGTTGCATTCAGCTACTTTTTGAAATATTTCATCAGACATGGTTTGTGTCAAAATGTTCATTGCTTTGGCGTCTGCAACTTTCCATTTTTTTTATTTCTGCATCTGTTCCTAAAGGAGGTGGAACAACACTTGTACTTGTATTTGCTGGGGGTCTTGGACACACTGTCAAAATAGAATTAAAGATATCTTCATCAATAGAATTCATGTACAATCTTATCCTTGCCTTCCAAAGTGCATACTTAGATAGATTGCACACTGGAGGTCTGGTGCTAGCATAATTTTTGTTCTGTGCCATGGTTTTATATAAAGGAAAATATAATACAAATAATAAAAAATAAAAACCCTCTGTAAAAGATTGATCTTATCAGAGATCTTTTGGTTCAGGTGTTAGCCTGTAGGAACAACTAATTTGATGAAGATTTAGTTGAATAACAACCAAACAAGGTATGGTATTTTAACCAACCTGGCTTTGATACCAATTGAAAGTGGGGATATGATCTACCTTAACTCTAGAGGGGGGTGAATAGAGTATATTAAAATAATTTTCAAATTAAAAAGTTATTTTGCAGTGGAAGACTTAATTTAAATATATGTGTAAGGTGCTTGCAGTAAATAAAAATTATGAAAGCAAGAAATAAAAACACAGCACACAACAAACAAAATATAGCAACCAGAAAACACAAGGAGCAATAGTGGTTCCCCAATCAATCTGGGTACATCCACTCTTCTGCCACCCTAGGTAGGAATCCACTGCAGGATGAGTTGATCATGTGTCCTGGGCACCAATGAGCTTTCGATAAGGTGCTCAAAAACCAAACTATATTTTTTGATCAGGTGTCTTGCCACCACTGAGTTTTGACAAAGTCTCAGAAACCAGCACAAAACTTTTGAAGGGAGTTTTGAGAAACCCTTTTACAGTAGAAAAAAGAAAGAGGTGAGATATTCTTCTCTGTTAACAATCAGAGGGAAGACTAGTGGATGATGTTGTCAAAGCTCCCCCTGAGATCTGGAAGTTGTTCAGGAAAAGAAACTTTGCACTAGGGTGATAGGCCTTCAGTAGATGAGATCTCCAACAAAGGATGATTCCAGCAGTTGCTGAAATATGTAGTGTCTGGAGTCTTGATGGATGAAGCCTCTGAACACTTGAGTTAAAAGAGATCTAGAAAATCTTCTTTTCTGTATGTTGATCTCCTTTAGTTGTGTGTGTTCTGAATGAATTCTGTCTGTGTCTCTGTCTGTGACTGTTCTCTTTCTGTATGTTGATTGTTCTTTTTCTGTATGTAACTGTTAGGAATAGCAGGATAATATCCTCTTTTATTCCTTAAATCTGAAAAAAAATGAATTGATTCCCTGTCTCCAAGATAGTCGTTAGCCACTTATTAATGACTTCCTTAAATGAATTTTGTCTCTGGAGGAAAGTCCTAGAAAACATTCCTTTAAATCTCCATTGAAACTTGCTCCAGATTAATTGAAACGGCTACAATATTCTTGAAATAAATGCTGGGAATAAATAAGATAGAATTCCAAAACGGTCTGAATTTGAATCTTGAGAATCGTCGATCTCTCCACAAAATCGTCGACCTGAGCTCAACTATCGTCGACCTGAGCTCAGAGACTGGAACTAGAATGGAAACAGAAATCGTCGATCTGAGCTCAACTATCGTCGACCTGAGCTCAGAGACTGGGAAAACAGCTAGAGATAGAAACGTCGATCTGAGCTCGAAGATCGTCGAACGGAGTTCGAAGACTCGTTGAACTAAGCTCAGAGATAGTCGAACTGAGTTCGACGATTCGTCGACCTGAGCTCGACGAAAATGACTTAGTCTCCTGAATTTGAATATCTGATCTGAGGGTCTTGGGGGCAGCTTTCAAGCCTAAATTCTAACCCTTATACTCAATCTAATTGACCTTAAAAACTGTACAAGGAGGTCAAAACAATTTCCTTAAGGACATAGTGATCCTTGCCCAAATCAGTAATAGGCTGTTCCAACAAGTTCTTCCCTCAATTTACCCAGATTCGGGACTCACAAACGGCCCTCTTTTCGCAAAAGACCGTCATTCCAGGAGAATTTGCCTTCTGGCCCATCATGAACATAGCGTAAGAGATCTTCATCCAACTCTGTTTCCCGTCGAACTCGGTCCGCAAGGTCACATTGCACATCTGTCTAGTTCAAACATGCATTGGCAGTGGCATTTTTGTCAACACAATATATCTCTAACGCTTCCAGCTCCTGGATAAGACGTTCATCTTGTCGTTGTAACCAATTCGCTCTAGCCAGAGCCCTCCGACTCAAGGCATCCGCGACAACATTCCCCTTTCCGAGTGTTTAGTGAATCTCAAAAGTGTAGTCCCTAAGGAACTCCAACCACCTTAGTTGTCGCATATTCAAGTCTTTCTGATCCAATAGGTACTTTAGGCTCTTGTGATCTGTATAGATCTCCACCTTCACTCCATAAAGGTAGTGCCGCCACAACTTTAGTGCAAAAATCACCGCCGCTAACTACAAGTCATGGACGGGATAATTTCGCTCGTGCACCTTCAGCTGGCGTGAGCCATAAGCAATTACCTTTCCCTGTTGCAGAAGAACGCAGCCTAAGCCTCTCCCTGAGGCATCACTATAAATCACAAATCCATCGGTCCCACTTGGCGAAGACAACACTGGCGCTGTGGTCAACCGAACCTTCAGCTCTTCAAAAGCTCGTGCGTACTCTGGCGTCCAAATGAACTTCTGATCTTTTCGCGTCAACGTGGTTAGCGGCAAAGCAATCCACGAGAAGTTTTCCACAAATCTTCTATAGTAGCCTGCAAGTCCAAGGAAACTCCTGACCTCGGCCATGGAAGACAACATTGGCCACTCTTGTATGGCCCTTATCTTCGCTGTATCCACTGCAATGCCCGCTCCACTCACCACATGGCCCAGAAAAGCCACTACGATAGCCAAAACTCGCACTTCGAGAACTTGGCAAAGAGCTGATTCTGCCTCATTGTATTCAACACCAACCGCAAGTGAGTCTCATGCTCAGCTTCTGACTTCAAGTACACCAGGATATCATCAATAAACACGATCACAAACAAATCCAGGTACTCTCGGAACGTGCGGTGCATCAAATCCATAAACACCGAGGGCGCATTGCACAGTCCAAATGGCATGACTGTGAACTCATAGTGCCCGTAACGCGTTCCAAATGCGGTTTTGGGAATGTCAGCTTCCCGAATTCTCAATTAGTAATAACCAGACTTCAGGTCCAACTTCGAATAGACGGTCGAGCCCACCAGCTGATCGAATAACTCATCAATACGGGGTATCGGATATTTATTCTTCTCGGTCAGCTTATTCAGCTCACGGTAGTCAATACATAACCATAACCCATCGTCTTTCTTCTTTACAAAAAGCACAGGCGCACTCCAAGGTGACATGCTTGGGCGTATATAACCTTGCTCCAGCAATTCTTGTAATTGGACCTTCAACTCAGCCATCTCTTTTGGCGCGACGCGATATGGCGAGCGGGCCACAGGTTTCGCACCTGGCATCAACTCGATCATGAAGTCAATCTCCCGCTGGGGTGGTAGCCTAGGGAGATCCATGTGAAACATATCTGTAAATTCCGCCACGATCGGAACCTCGCACACATTGGCCTTAGGCACAACAGCCTGAATCAGTGCGAAATAACACTCCGCACCCTTCCGAACAGCCTTGAATACCTGGAGTGCAGACATCAACGTCCTGCCCACTCTACGCATACCCGCGAACTTTGTCTCATGTTTGGTATTCTGGCCCAACGTGATTTCTTTGGACTGGCAATCAATCATGGCATGCTGCTCCGCAAGCCAATCCATCCCAAAAATCACATCGAATTACGATATCGGCAATACAGAAGCAGTCAAACAAAAATTCTGACTTCCTATTTGGACCGCCACATCGCAAGCTTGGTCCGCAAGCATCCAACAACCATTCAGTAACACCACTCTGACGCTATCTGTCTTTGCACGACTAGGTATCCCAAGCCGCGCTATAAACTCGCTAGACAGAAAAGAATGCGACGCACCTGTATCGAACAGTGCTCGCGCCAGCGTGTGCCGAATCATCACAAAGCCTGTGGCAATCATGTCACACACACAAACCGCAAACATATATGCACGAAACAAAGCATACAAGCAATAGCATACGCAAAGCTAAACTCATACCTGTGACAACGTCACTCTGCTTGATGGCCTCCTGCAGGCCAAGATTGTAGACCCGGGGCTGCGCCTGCGAGGCAGAGGAGTCCACCACCGCCTTTCCTTTTTCTGCATATGACGCTCCCGCCTTCTTTTCACTTATTGGCGGTACCCGACAATCTCGAGCAATATGCCACATCCGGCCACAATTATAGAAGATACAAGAATCCGGCTTTGAGGTAGCCCCCGACATTGCTCCCGATGCAACTGATGAAGGAGCTTGTCCACTTGTCTTGGACTTCTTGCCCCATTTCTTCTTATAAAATGGTTTCCCAGATCGGGGCACCTTCCACTCCGGTTGCGTCACAGCCAAAGTTCTCTTCCCTTGCACCCTCTTCATATCATTTTCCAGCATGCTCGCAGTGTCGACCAATGCCTGGAAGCCTTGGTTCACAGAACTAGACACCAGGAACCTCAACTCGTCCCTCAGTCCTTCATAGAACCGATTGGTCTTTCTCTGCTCATCAGCAAAAATAGAACCCGCATACCGCCCTAAGCGAGTAAACTCATGCAGGTATGCGTCAACAATGCCATCATCATGGGTCAGCCATTGGAATTCATTCTCCATGGCTATCTGTTGTGCCACAGGAAGGTGCTTCGCGAGGAAGAGTCGGGAGAATTCTTCCATCGATACTTGTGTTATGGGACGACCCGCCAAGTGATGCAACTCTAGCTCATCCCACCATAATCTAGCTTCTCCTTCAAGCAAGAAGATAGCTAAGGTGACTTTCTGATGCTCCGCTGTTCCAATCGTGATCATGACTCGCTTGACGCGTGATAACCAATCCTCAGCCTGCGTCGAAGTTCCCGCTCCCGAAAACGTAGACGGATGGAAACTCATAAACCACGTTAGCTGCTTCTCAGCCGCTCGAGGAGCCACATCCACTATAGGTTCAGGTCTCACAGCCGGTTGCTCCTGCCCAAGTTGCCGGCCTTGAATCATAGTAAATAAAGCCTCCGCAACTAAACACACATGTTCCGCAGAAGGTGGAGGTGTAGGCACTGCGGCTGGTGTTGTACTTTCATTAGAATGATGGGGCTCTGACTGCCCAGCTCCACTCTGTGTCACCTAAAGGCGGACAAGACACACACATTAGCGGCATTACACAAGCAACCAACACAAAATAGGAACATGCAGGTTCCGCAAACACACACATTTCCATTCCTATCATGGACATTCAGGAGTTCAATCGTAAAAATGTGGTTTGCACAAACACGTGCTCGCCACCGCACAAAAGAAGTCGACCACGACTACAAGAGGGAAAGACCAAGACAGCTGATACCAAAAATGTAACAACTCCATCCGTTCATATGATATATCCTAGAAGGTCCGGCCGGGGCCCCACAGCATATATAACAAAACAGGCGGTGAAGTTACGGGATGATACTAGAGTAGCGCAGCGCACCTAACACATTGCATTCTAACGGAAGCCTATACTAACACTTGAACTCCACCAGTGAATGTACAGCATATAACATAACCCTTCCAAGAGTACAAAAGTTGGCCTTATGGCCTTACATGGCTCAAACAGTGGCCTGAAAGAGTGGCGACAGGCCGACCACAATAAAAGCAAACACACAACAAGCAACATAAGCTTTCGAGGGCTAGCAGCAACAACAACAACAGCAGCAGGGACACCAACATTTATGCCTCCGGCTTGGCTCTCCAGCACCTGTACAGGGACAATCCACCCAATGGTGGCAAACAGAAGCAACGGTCAGCGTTTTGCTGACCAAATAATAACGACCATACCCCTTTTCTCGGGGCAGCGGTACTCTTCCTTGCAGGCATATCATATCACAAGCATGGCAATATATCTCATATAATGTGCTTTCACTCACACATGCCATCACAACCGTTCTCCAGCCGGCCCAACGGTCCGGGCACTCAGGGCACATTCTTGGTGTTTGGACAAAGCACTTGCCAACCACCGTATAAGGGTCACAACCCAACGGTAACTCTCTTGAGCATTTACTCCATGGCGTGTAGGCGGAGTTTTATAGTCTTAGTGAACTGGGATTGTCCCTTAGCCCCCCATTATATCACGGCGCGCAGGCCTAAGACTCTTGCTATGCGCTCCAACAAACCAGACTTTTTGGTCTCACGTCGGACGGACATAACGCAGGTCGGATCGTCCACCCCCCGTTGCTCAAATTGCCTTGCCATCACCGAGCACGGTGTACTCACAGCTATAAAAAGGCGCGGGTAGGTCTCACCGATCCTGTTCTGGCATTCAAAGCCTGGGCATAAGTCTTACACCCATTCTCTCACAATAACAGCGGGTCTTTCCTGGGCACACCAGTACTTCCTGTTACTCGTTCACAGGTACGACACTGCAAGATCACAAATGTCAGGGGTCTTTCCTGGGCACACCAGTACTTCCTTTTACTCTCTTCACAGGTGGACACCCTACAACACCAAGCATCACAAAGGGCCTTTCCTGGTCACACCAGTACTTCCTGTTATTCATTCACAGGTACGACCCAATAGCACAAGCATAACATGGATATTTTCCTAGACTACCACTCCAGTACTTCCTGCTACTCCTCTTCACAGGCATAACCCGTTGACTACTTAAACTACACGTTTATCATAGAGTCTTCTCAGATTCGTATGCAACATCACCAATCCAGACCTACCTGTCCAGATGGGCTTCACACACCATGCCTATTCCGTACTCCATTTCCGGATCTATATGCCAACAAAGGGGATTTTATGAATCACCTAAAAGACTCCCAAAATCAGCCACATCTTGGTGGGGGAATCACAAACTTATGCCAAAAGGAAGCCTTCACATGGCTAGGAAGAAAAGTCATTACCCTTGAAGCCCTCTTTGGTGCCATGAGCTCTAAGCTGGCTTGAACGACTCACACGAGCTTTTCCTCCGCAATGTCGGCTTCGGATCTCTTGTCGGTAAACCGCAGCACCACCCGTGACCAGCCCCTTGCCTCCTCCTCCTTCTTCCTCTCCCTTTCTCTCACTAGAAATGAAGAAAGAGAAGACCAAATGAGAAAATGAGATTGCTCTTCTCATTCACGACCTTAAGGAAACAGGGAGGTCTCTCAGCCCTTGGATCCCAGCTGAAAGAACGGACGACCACGATTTTGCCAGAAAACCTGATTTTTGCCTGACACGGCCTGTGAAACGCCCGTGTCCCAGGCCGTGTGCCTCAAGTGGTGCTGAACTGACTTATCCAAACCAGTGACACGCCCATGGGACACGCCCGTGTCATGGGCCGTGTCACCTGACATGCCTTCAGACACACCCGTTTTTGTGGCCGTGTTCATCAGGCGAAAAAAATTCAAAAATCACCCGAGACTCACACGTCCTGTGACACGCCCGTGTCCCAATCCGTGTGCCCATACACGCACTTTGACACGCCCCAGCTCAAAATTCGTCGGGCTGAGTTCGTCGAACTGAAGGGACACGCCCTGTGACACGCCCGTGTCACAGGCCGTGTTTACACACATCTCGACACTCGACGACCACATCTCGACACGTGACGATCGTCGAGCAATTTTCGTCGAACACACGACACGGCCTTGGACACACCCGAAAACTCTTCTCGCCCGCTGCTAAAAATTGGGCTGTTACAACTCACACCACATGCAAATTCCACATCACCGTGGCATGGAAGGGGCCTTGGAAGTAAGCACGAGGACACAACCCAACCATCCACCTATACCTCAATTCAACATTAACTCAACTAGTGACGGCCAATGCCGCACTTACATCTATCCACAATACTACCCGTAGGGAGACTACGCTCTAAGTATTGGGCTACTATATTTCATTCTAACCCTCATACATACTCATGGCCATGGTTTATTCTTCTATTTGTCATTCGAAAAGATTTCAACATATTACAAACATGATGCGCATAAATAATAATCTACCCATTTGTATCTAGTCATATCATTCATCATATTATAAACATGATGCGCATATATAATAATCTATCAATTTTTAGCAAGTCATATCATGGCATAAAGCTTGCTTCACAATTCAGTTTTATGAAATCTAAATAACAAGATTTATCATTCATATCACTACGGTGGTTAGCATAAAATAGTTCATCAAAATCTAGAGTTAATTAGCAACATCGACCGGAGATTCCCGAATTCAACTTCGACCGATTCCACCGAATTCAAATTCAAATTATATAAACCCCAGAATTTAAGTGCAGAATAAATCTGGACAGCAACTTCGACCGGAGATTCCCGAAGCTGCAGGAATCTGGTGAAGACGTAACCCCTCGATGGAAAGTTCTTTCCATGGGTTACAACTTTCATATTCAGCCCACAACCCAGATTTGAGTGTATCCTATTCGAAATCGGCTTCAAAGTCCACTGCGCACAGAACAACATTTTTGCATGCAGGATTTATCGGACGTCATTTTCGTTCAGACTTTCCCGTGGCTACAGACATTGCACGAAGACGTGCAACCACTCGTTGGAAAGGCATTTGTAAGGGCTACAACTTTAGTGTTTAGTCGGAAACCTAGATCTGGACATATCCTACTTGCAAATGGCCAAGAAGATCACTGCACGCAAAATACAGATTCTGCACGCATCTTAAAGATGAATGAACGGCATCGGTTCATCTTCCTCCTCAAGTAGGCCTTCCAAAATCACACCAGAAATTCCTCCTACCTTATTCACCCTCAAAGGGGCCAATATTCTTCACGAAGCCATCCACCCGTCATCACATAGAAGAGGGGGGAGGTTGAAGAGATCTAAAACCTAGAACACATGTCCTAGCATGGCCATCCCTAAAAAATGCCTTCTCTCCATCAAGACTCTCTTGAGTCGATATCTCTCCTAAGAAAATAACTAAAGATCTAGCACCAAAGGAGAGGGTAGGAAGCTCACGTCATTTCCGGCGTTTCCACTATTTCCAGCCATAGATCGTGTAACTCTTCTTGGCGGCATCTTCTCCTTCACGGCAATGATGGATCTTCTCCTCCAAGACTTTCTCCAGTGGTTTCCCTTTCTACAGAAGTTTCTCTCAGGAAATAGGGTATGAAATGAGCATGAAAACGGCTAGGGTTTTCTTCCCCTTTTATATGAAAAGTGATACGGGTAGGGACACTCCCGTGTCCTTGCCCGTGTCCTGCTTGCGCGAAGCATTACAGACGGTTTCAGTGTCGGTTCATTATTCGACACGGGTAGGGTCACGCCCGTGTCCCAACCCGTGTCCACATGACATGGCTGTGTTCCCTGGCCGTGTCCTCCTCTGGATACATCTCGACGAACTTAACTCGATACAACGACATACACACGCGTGTAAGCCTATTTCTTGCATCATGGTGTCGACACCAGAGTGTCAACACCTCAACATCTGGGTGTCGACACACTGTGTCGACACCTGGTTCCAGTGTGTCGACACCTGGTTCTAGTGTGTCGACACTGCAAGTATCGACACACGGTGTCGACACCGGTGTGTCGACACCTCAACCACAGGGTGTCGACACCTTGACCCAATGTGTCGACATAGTGTGTGTTGACACACGGTGTCGGCACCAGTGTGTCGACACCTCAACATCAGAGTGTCGACACACTGTGTCGACACCTTGATGCCAGTGTGCCGACACACGGTGTCGACACCAGTGTGTCGACACACTGTGTCGACACCAGTGTGTCGACACACGGTGTCGACACCAGTGTGTCAACACCAGTGTGTCGACACCTCAACAACAGAGTGTCGACACAATTTGTCGACACCTTGACTCCAGTGTGTCAACACATCGACACCAAAGTGTTGACCAATGACTCGGGTAATACAAATCCTATTCACATGTGCTGCCTAGTTGTCAGCATTCCCCCAAACCCAAGTCAGCTCTCCTGACTCAAAAACACGTACGAGGGGCCTAGTGCGATTCAGGACGTTACACGGTACCTCTGGGCCCCTGTCCCGTTAGCGAGATCGTACATCCCTTCGCGACTTATCTTAGGAAATGTAGGGATCTTAGGTAGACGACCCAGGAGCGGAGACTCGTCTCCCTTGTCCAGAGATTCTCTATGCTACTTGTGAGACAAAGGGGCGATCCGGCTTAACTCACGCCCAAGCCGCTAGGCTTCGCACGAGCTTGGCGTTATGAGGTCACGATGTGATATAAGTTCTCGCAACCTTGGCAGCCATTTGGGCGCTGGTCTGCACTATTAGGGACATCTGATCCTCTTCGTTCTGTTAGCCGGTAGGAGCCTGACGATGTGAGATGAGTGTCAATCGATCTTTCGCATCGGCCAAACATTGGGTGCCTCCACTGGCATAATTAGCTAGGTGAGAGCCTAATGGCAGGTGTTGAGGATCAACCGGGCTCAGCCCTCTAGGGTCACATTACGTTACTCGAGGATCTCGGCCCTACCTGCTAGGTGGAAGCCTGGCAGCGGGAGCATCTCGGGACCTACCCCAGAGCGAGATAATTTTCCTTTATCCAACCACTAGGCGGTACCACCAGCCCAATCAACTAGGTGAGTCCCTGACGACGGGTGTTTACCATCAACTAGGCTCAGCCCTCTAGGGTAATAACAACGTCACTTAAGGATCTCGGCCCTGCTTGCAAGGTGGAAGCCTGGCAGTAGAAGCATCTCAGGACCTAACCCCAGAGAGAGATAATTTGCCTTTATACAACCTATGGGCGCTACCACCGGCCTAATTAGCTAGGTGATAGCTTGACGGCGGGTGTTGAGAATCAATTGGGCCCAGCTATCTAGGGTCATAATGACGTCATTCGAGGATCTCCGCCATACCAGCTAGGTGGAAGCCTGGCAGCAGAAGCATCTTGGGACCTAACCCCAGAGTGAGATAATTTTCCTTCATCAGACCTTCGGGCGCTACCGCCAGCCCAATCAGCTTGGTAAGAGCCTGACAGCAGTTGTTGAGCATCAACCGGGTGTACAAACGCGGGCTCACAGGAGGCATGAAAGTGCAGCTAGATTTGATATACTCTAGAGGGGGGTGAATAGAGTATATGGTGCTTTGAAACTTTTTACAACAATTGTTGTAATATGAGTGAGCAGGGAAGCAGTAATAAATCTAATCACAGAACTAAATTAATCAAAATCTAATCACAGAAGAATCAAGGCCAGAAACAAAAATAAAGACAAGAAAAACCAGAAGACACAAGGAAATATAGTGGTTCCCCTAAACTTGGGTACATCCACTCTTCTACCACCCTAGGTAGGAATCCACTGCAGGATGAGTTGATCAGGTGTCCTGGGCACCAATGAGCTTTTGATAAGGTGCTCAAAAATCAAATCAGATTTTTTGATCAGGTGTCTTGCCACCAATGAGCTTTTGACAAGGTGCTCAAAAACCAAGCTCAAACTTTTGAAGGGAGTTTGAGAAACCCTTTACAGAGAGGGGGTGATAGAGTGATGGAAGTCTTCTCTTTCTCAAACAACTGAGAAGACTATGTGGATTGATGGTGTCAAAGCTCCCCCTGAATCCTTGAGATCTTCAGGAAAAGAAGCTTTGCTGTAGTGTGATAGGCCTTCACAAGTTGAGCTCCAGCAAAAGATGATTTCAGCAACAGCTGAAATGTTGAATGTCTGGAGTCTTGAAATATGTTGGCCTTGAACACTTGAAAACTAGAGAGATCTAAAGATTTTAGAAAAGGTTGATCTCCTTGGATGAGTGTTTTTGAGAATTCTTTAAGACAGAATATTTTGTTGAAGATTACTGATGTCTGTCTGTGTGTGTCTGTGTATCTGTCTCTCTCAGAGATTCAAAAATTATTCTCTTTTATTCTCTGGTACTGAATGGAAAAACATTCTCTGAGAAGAATAGTCGTTGGTCTGCATTAATTGCATCCTTAATTGCAAAATCTCTTCTGGAGGAAAGTCCATAGAAATATTCCTTGAAACTTGGTCCAGAAATAAATGAAAAACGGCTAGGGAATCTTCAGAATTAATTGCAGAATAACTCCTTAACTGATTTGAATCTAGAAACATCCTTGAAGTTATCTGAAAACGTCGAACTGAGCTCTGCTATCGTTGAACTGAGCTCAGCGATATGGATAAATACAGCAGCAAAATATCGTCGATCTGAGCTCAAAGATCGTCGACCTGAGCTCAGAGATAGAAATCCAAAGCTGAGTCAAAATCGTCGACCTGAGGTCACCGATCGTTGAATGGAGTTCGACGATATGATGAAGTTGAGCTCAGCGATCGTCGAATGGAGTTCGACTATCTATCGAAGTTGAGCTAGACGATCGTCGATCGGAGTTCGACGAATCGTCGTGCTGAGCTCGACGATATGACTTGGTATCCAAACAGAAAATCCTGGTCTTGAGGGCAGCTTCCAAACCTACACTTCTAACCCTTAGACTCAATTCAAATTGACCTATTGAGCTATACAGGAGGTCAAACATTTGTTTCCTAGAGACATAGTGATCCTGACCCAAATTAGTAATAGGGTGTTCCAACAATCTCCCCCTATTTGTATTAGGATTACTATTTACAGACTTTGAAAAAAAATTAAATAACATACAAGCAGCAAAACAGAAAAGCAACAAGCTAGACATTGCAGAACCACAGAGATATATAACATCCCAGATAGTAATCAGAAATCACAGAGAATGTCACCTTACATTGTCATTTCTTTTCCTTGCCCTTAACAAGTTTGATTTCTCTGTTAGGATTGAGGGCTTCTTTCTTTGATCTGGTATCATCTGCTGCACCTAAAGATGTTTGTTGTTTAGGCCTGGGAACTACATCTTCAGGATGCAGTTCCATATACCTGTCAGAATCAAAAACTTTGCTTGAAGCATATCTTTCTAGCTCTTTCTTTCTCTGTTCAGACATTGTAGAAATGTTGGAGGAATCTCTTCCTTGCTCTCTAACCTTTTTGATCTGATCTAGTGCAGCTAGTTCTTTTAATCTTGCAGTCCAAGCAGCTGGATTGTTCTCAGGGTCCTCAAAAGGTACTGGTGGCTCATATCTGTTAGAGGGATTGTATTGAGGAGGCCTGGATGACACAGTTTCTTTCAGCTTATAGGGAAAAGGACCAGATGTGGTATCAGAAGAAATTTGTCCTCCCCTGTAATATGGGTGTTGCCTTGAGTAACCTTTGGAGTAGACCTGGAGATCTCTTTGATTTCCTCTGTATCCTCCTCTCCTGGATTGAGAACCCCTACATTGGCTTCCCCTATGGTAAGATCTATCATGAGGCTGATAGGGGGCCTGACTTCTGGCAGGGGGTTGAGCTGCAAAACTTCCACCTGCACCTGCATCAGGAGGAGGTGGTGGAGGAGGATGAGAGTGTTGGAATTGTGAAGAACCCTTTTCATATTTCCTCTTCTTTTTCATTGCTTTCAGTTGGTTCTTGGAGTACTGCATCCAGTGCTCAGTGATAGGGCAATCATGAAGAATATAGTATGGAATATCATTGTTATCTTTGACCTTGGCAGGAGGTACTCTCTTCATGGCTTTGCTCCTTGCCTTTCTTTTCCTGGCAATGGTAGCAGAAGAGTCATCAGAGTCTGTTATGTACTCATCACTTTCAGAACTCTGGTCATCATACAGGGCATCAATTTTCTTCATCAAATCCTTCTTGAGCTGTACAGAAGCAGATGAGGCAACAGAGGGTGTAGCAGCAGGTGTTGAAGTAGTAGCAGAAATGACAACAGCAGATATTGCAGGTTCAGGAGAATTAACAGCAGCAGCAACAGATACTGGAGAAGTGACAACAGCAGCAACAATAGATTCACTAATAACAGCATCAACAGTAGAGTTATCATCAGAAACTGCAGAAGGCTCAAACTCAGGTGCCTATGACATAAGAGTTTCCTTGGAAATTGGCTCAATAGCAATAACAGAAATTTCAGTAGCATTATCAAGACTTTCAGCAGCAGTATCAAAATGTTCAGCAGCAGTAGAGGCAACAACATCAACAGTAATGCTTTCATCAGAAGAAGCAGCAGCATATACTGAGTTGACAAAAGAGGTGATGATGCTGGGGTCATAGCAGGAGAATGACACAAGTGCCTTGGATAGATCCTCTGGGGGCTGGACAGCAGCTGGCTCTGGCAGACCTCTGAAATACAACAGATCAAAGTTTGAAAGCAAAGACCTGAGGTCTATTGTAAAGACTGCAATAGGAGGAAGTTGTTCTTGAGTCACAGCAGCAGGAGCAAGAACAGGAGCTGAAGAAATAGCAGCAACAACAACAGCAGCAGACAGACTCACAAAAACAGTAGCAACAGCAGCAGCAGGAAGACTCACTTCATAGGGCATCTCCCCCTACCTAGATTCAGACAAGGCTGGATCAAGGCACACTGCTGTAGGGGCTGCCTGAGGGAAGAGAGATGAGAGCCTGGCAGAGAGAGCTACCACTGACAGGTGTAATGGAGCCAAGGAGGTCTCCAAAAGAAGAGATAGCCTGGGGGCTAGCAATTCATACATCCTGTCAGCAAGGGCTGGAATGTCCACTTACTCAAGGGTGACTGGAGCAGAGGTAGAAGATGGAGGAGCAGCTGTTGGTGATGGTAGTGGAGAGCTGGAGTAGTGGGGCAGGGATGGCTGAGGTGTGGTTAAGGTGGATATGGAGGACAGTGGGATGGAAATTGATGGGGTGAATGTGGGTTGGTCAATGATTTGTTGTAGAAGGTCTTGATAGGAAGTTGAGGATGAGGGTAGCTCAGGAGGAGAGGATGGAGAGTCATCCATAAAGGAATCATCAATGAGGGTGAAGGATGGAATGAAGGGTGATGAAGTGGCATCTGGTTGAGGGTAGGAGAATAAGGGATGGAATTGTTCTTCTGGTGTTGGTAGAATAGGTACTGGAGATGGTGTGGATGTTGGAGAGGGACTGGAGATGATGATGGTGGATGGAGTTTGAATGGTAGATAGTATGGGAAGAGAGGGAATTGAAGGAGGAGGAGGAGAGGCAACAACAGCAGGCAGGTCATCTACAGGGGCAGAGACCTGTGGAGAAGTGACTCTGAGAGTCCTTGTGCCTGAAGGAGTGCTGGAGGAGGGCCTGCTGGGCTTGCTGATTTGTCTGTCCCATTTACCAAATAGGGCACAAGACAGTCTCTTGGATGCATTGATATGGATTCAAGAGGAGACCAGCAAAGCAGGGCACCTGTGCTGCAGAAACACCCCAATAATCCTTCCAAAGTTGACAAAACTTTTGTTTATCTTCTTCTTGATAAGGTCAAAGAATACTTCTCCCCAATTCAAGTTCTTCTTGTCTACAAGGGCTCCCATGAGGCAGAGCTGATACCTTGAGATTGTATCATGGGCAGAGTGCTTAGCCAGTAGCACTTTCCCAACTACATCTGCCATGAATCTGTATTCCACAAAAAGGTTCTTTTTCAAGAGCTTGCTAGGGTTTGTCTCTGAATGACTCATTCTGGCAAGCAGGTCAGTATACTCTTCTCCAGACAAGTCAGCAGTATCTTCACCATTTCTCAACTCAAAAACCTCTGATAAAATTGCTGGGGTTAGAGGTACCTGAGTGCCAGATATAGACCCAACAATGGTGGAGTTGTCTTGATTGTGGGCAGTGTAGACCCATTCTGTGATCTCATCAGATGCAAGCTTGATCCTTGTGGTCATAATTGCAGTCAGGTTCTGCTCTTTGAATAACCCCCAAAATATCCTAAAAAACCTGGTCGGTTGTGCTGAAGGATTCCATATCAATGTTGAAGCTAGCATCAAACTTCATGGAGGCGAGAACAGCAACAGACACAGCCATGGGTACCTGCAAAAATTCAACAAACAAAACGACCAAGTGCAGACTTGTTTGGAGGGAAAGAATGTTCTTGTAGAGAAATCGAAAGCGCAAAGGAGAACGGCGGCGAAAAATGAATTTTATATTAGGGTTCGACGCAGAAATGGAAAGATCGTTGAACTCAGTTCGACGATCGAGGCTTCTAAAGGAATCTGAAGTGTCGTCAACATCGTCGATCTCCGTTCGATGATATTGGAGAGCGTCGAGCTCTGTTCGACGATCGTTCAGAGAACAAAATCGTCGAGCGCCGTTCGATGATCGTGGCCTGGAAGAGATAGTTCATACTATCTGAGAGACGCTGAACTCCAGTCGACGATTTTGGAAATCGTCGATCTCCGTTCGACGATCTGGGGGAAAATCGTCGAGCGCAGTTCAGAGATCAGAAAAACTCTAGACACTAAGAAAAATCAAGATGTTTGCCTAGTCTTGGTCAATTTTTAAGCTTTCAAAATCTTGGATATTATTTAAGACATCCTCCATCTAACATTCCTAACTGATTTAGGAAGAAGGTGTGTTTCTTTTCATCCAAGGGCTTGGTGAAAATATCTCCCCTTTGTAAATCAGTTGGGATATATTGTAGTTCAATTTTATTCTTTTCAACATTATCCCTTAAGAAATGATGCCTAATCTCTATGTGTTTTGTCCTACTATGGAGGACTGGATTTTGAGCTATAGAAATAGCACTGGTGTTGTCACAAAAGATTTTAGACTTCTCTAAGTTGTATCTATAGTCTAGGAG
Source organism: Platanthera guangdongensis (assembly GCA_039583875.1). Lineage (NCBI taxonomy): Eukaryota > Viridiplantae > Streptophyta > Magnoliopsida > Asparagales > Orchidaceae > Platanthera > Platanthera guangdongensis. The sequence goes on along the minus strand of CM077164.1, from coordinate 85,707,438 downwards.
TTGGTTTTGAATCCACAAGATTTGTGAACAACAACTGCCTGCAGCCATATATTCAGCTTCAGCAGTTGAAGTTGACACAGATGTTTGTTTCTTACAAAACCAAGAGACAAGTCTGTCACCAAGGAACTGACAAGTTCCACTGGTGCTTTTCCTGTCAATTCTGCATCCAGCATAATCAGCATCAGAGAATCCAGTTAAATCAAATGCTGAATCTTTTGGATACCAGAGACCTAGATTTGGACAACTTTTAACATACCTGAGGATCCTCTTTACTAGTGTTAGGTGTGACTCTCTAGGGCTTACTTGGAACCTAGCACATATACATGTAGCAAACATTATATCTGGTCTACTAGCTGTAAGGTACAGTAAAGAGCCAATCATTGCTCTATATGTTGTCTGATCAACAGGTTTCCCATGTTCATCAGCATCCAATACAACATTAGTAGGAATGGGTGTTTTCATACAAGATGCTTCAGACATACCAAATTTCTTAACCAATTCATTTGCATACTTGGTTTGAGAAATGAAGATGCCTTCAGCATGCTGTTTGACTTGCAATCCTAGGAAGAAGGATAGCTCACCCATGCTACTCATCTCAAATTTAGAATGCATCAGGTTAGAAAACCTTATGCACAATTTGGAGTTAGTAGAACCAAAAATAATATCGTCTACATAAATCTGTACTAGTAGGGTATGGGACTTATGGGTTCTAATGAAAAGAGTTTGGTCTACTCTACCCCTTATAAAACCATTTTCCAAAAGAAAGCATGCTAGGGTCTCATACCATGCTCTAGGAGCTTGCTTGAGACCATATAATGCTTTGTTCAATCTAAAAACATAATCAGGATAAGTTGGAGAGAGAAAACCTGGAGGTTGTCTGATATATACTTCCTCTTTGATATCTCCATTTAGAAATGCACTTTTGACATCCATCTGATATACCTTGAATCCTTTATGTGCTGCATAAGCTAAAAATATTCTGATGGCTTCTAATCTTGCAACTGGTGCAAAGGTCTGGTCGTAGTCTATCCCTTCTTCTTGACAATATCCCTGAGCAACTAGCCTTGCCTTGTTTCTTACAATTACTCCTTGATCATCCAGTTTGTTTCTGAATACCCACTTTGTTCCAACAATGGAGTGATCCTTAGACTTTGGCACTAGTTCCCATACTTTGTTCCTCTCAAATTGATGCAACTCTTCTTGCATTGCAATGATCCAGTGTGGATCTTGCTCTGCATCTTGAATGGACTGAGGTTCAATTTGAGATAGGAAGCAGGTGTGCAACAGGTTTTGGTTGACCTAATTTCTGGTTTGCACACCATCTGAGATGTCTCCAATTATTTGGGAAATTGGATGGTCTCTTGATGTTACTAAATCAACAGGGGGTGTTGATTGTTCACCAACCTGTGTTGTTGTTTCCTCTTGTGGTACAACAACTGGCTCTTCAAGTTGTTCTTCAATATGTTGAGCATTTTCTTCATCTTCACTGCTTTCATCCCTTTGGGTAACCTGTAACTTGTTCAAGTCTTCAACTAGAGAATGTTCCTGCAAAGGTTCTATGGTAGAAGGGATCTTCTCCTTGAAAGACATGTTAGATTCATCAAATGATATATGAACAGATTCCTCAATTTTTAGAGATGATTTATTATAAACCCTATAAGCCTTGCTGATCATGGAGTATCCCAGAAACATTCCTTCATCAGCTTTGGCTTGAAATTTTGCTAAATATTTCTTGTCATTATTATGTATGTAGCAAATACAACCAAAGACTCTAAAGTAATCAACTTTAGGTTTCTTCCCTTTGAGTAATTCATAGGGAGTCTTTCCTTTTAGTTTATGTATCAAACTTCTATTCAGCACATAATTGGAGGTGTCCACTGCCTCTGCCCAAAAGGATAGAGGTAGATGAGCATCTGACAACAATGTAGTTGCTGATTCAATAAGGGTTCTATTTTTCCTTTCAGCTACCCCATTTTGTTGAGGAGTTCTAGGAGCTGAGAAAGTATTCCTGATCCCTTCACTCTGATAGAACTCTTGCATAAGAAGAGAATCAAACTCTGTCCCATGATCACTTCTGATCAGGGCAATGTGAGTATTGAACTCAATCTGTATACATTTGAGAAACTCTGTCAGACACTTAAAGTTATCAGACTTCTTCCTTAGAAAGAACACCCAAGTGAATCTAGAGATGTCATCTACAACTACTAAAGTGTAGGATTTTCCTCCTAGGCTTTGTACTGTGATGGGTCCAAAAATATCCATGTGTAATAGATACAATATCCTAGGTGAATCACTCTTATTAAGTGACTTAAAGCTATTTTTAGTTTGCTTGCCTAATTGACAAGCCCTGCAGAGTCCTTCCTTCTTGTAGGGGCCAGAAGGTAGTCCTCTAACAAGGTTGTCCTTGGATAGCCTAGCAATAGTTCTAAGGTTTAGGTGTCCTAGTCTCTTATGCCATAAGATGTTTGGTCTACAGACAGAATTAAACAGGCAAATATCTACATCAGTTGAAAGAAAGTCTACTAGATAGATGTTACATTTCCTTTTACCTGTCAACACAGTTGTGTTATCCTCTGACTTGATTTTGCATAAGGCTTTGCTGAAGGTCACCTAGTAGCCTTCATCACACAGCTGACTGATGCTTATTAAGTTGTGCTTCAGTCCTTCCACATAAGCTACCTTTTTGAAAGTTACTGATCCAATCTGGACTGCACCATATCCTTTAGTTTGTCCAAAGTTTGAATAACCAAAGATAACTTTGGGTCCAAGCTTGGCTCTAAAGGAAGTGAGGTTGTCCTTGTTCCCTGTCATGTGCTTAGAGCACCCACTATCCAAGTACCATTGCTAGTTAGATGTTGGATAGGTCTTTACCTGCACATAAGACAATTCATTTGTTTTTGATCCAGTTTACCTTGGGCCTAGGTTGATAACCTTTAAATTCTGAAATGAAAGACATCCCAGGTTGACTCTTATATCCTTCAGGATGATATCTCCTTGGAGGTATAATCCATTCAGTATAAGGGTTAAAGATTTGGGATGAAGGACCTTTAGGATTGAATTTTGATTTGCCCTTGAAAAAATTTCCAGAGCTCTGACCTCTGTTCGACGATCTTGGAGCTGCGTTCGACGATCTTGGGTCAGATCGTCGAGCTCCATTCGACGGTCGACTATGGCTGAGTTCAGGTACTTGAGATCGTCGACCTGCGTTCGACGATTTTGCCTGAGATCGTCGATCTGCGTTCGGCGATCGTCGATCTCTGTTTGTCGATCATTGATCTCCGTTCGACGATTTCTGCTGGGACTTAGTTTTCTGGGGCAGATCAGAATTTTTCCTAGCAACCTCTACAACTTCATTTCCTTTATCAGAAATGAATTTGTTTGGAGTTGTTAGAACTATGGGTTGGCTGGATGAAGCACCCAAGCCCAATGTACTATTGAATCTGGAGTTCACTGTGCTTGTGATGTTCATCAGCTTGATGCTTCTCCCATTAAGTGATTCTTCAAGCTTCTTGGCCTTAGACAGCTCACTTTTCAGTGAAGCTATCTGATCCCTACAGCACTCCAACTCCTGAGAGAGTTTGAGGTTTTCTGACTTTAAAGTATTATGTTCAGATAGATGATTTTTGAGAGAGATAATTTCTTTCTCAGATTTTAGCAGGTCTAAACACAATGCTTTAAATTCAGATTTAAAGTCCTCTGAATTAAAATCAAAAGAACTGATTACCTGATCTTCTTCAGGTTGAGTCTCTGAATCTGACTCTGACTCTTCTTCTTCTGAATTATGCTATGAGGCATTGATTGCCATCATGCAGAACTCTTTTTCTTCTACATCATCCTCATCATCACTGGAGCTGGATGATGCTTCTGACTCTTCTTCAGTCTCACTCCAGGATTCAGCAACAAACCCCTTTCTTGTATGTTTATTTTTGCTTAATGAGGGTTTGCCATTGCCATTACTCTTGGAGTCTTTCTCCTTTCTTCTTTCTTTCCTTTCCCTTCTGTCCTTGTTTTTGTTTTCTGGACAGTCAGGAACTATGTGCCCTGGTTTCCTGCAACCAAAGCAAATAATGTCTTTATTATTATTATTAATGGACTTGTCATACCTTGGCTTATCATGTTCCTTGTATGATCTACTTTTGTAGTCCTTTCTGGCCATCTTATAAAATCTTTTGGCCAACATACTGAGCAGTTCATCATTGCCTGTGACTTTGTCTTCATGCTGATCTTCAGTTGCCTTGAAGGCTATGGTCTTCTCTTTTCTTGTGCCTGGTGAGGCAACCTTCTGTTCTTCTTCTCTATTTTTGATGAGTAGCTCATAAGATTTGAGCTTACCCAATAGAGCTTCAGTGGTGATCTCATTCAGACTTCTGGCATCCTTAATTGACCAGATTCTTGAATCCCAAGTGCTAGGGAAGCACATTAGAATCTTGTCATTGAGTTCAGTTAGTGAGATCTCTTTATCCAATGTTCTGAGTTCACTGACAATTAGACTGAGCCTGTTGTACATATCTCCCACTGACTCAGTTTCTCCCTTCTTGAAATTCTCATATTGAGATATGAGGTGAGATCTCCTATCCTTTCTCTCATCAGCTGAGCCTGAGACTATTTCTGAGAGTTTGTCTCAAATTTCCTTAGCTGAATTGCATTCAGCCACCTTTTGAAATATGTCATCAGACATTATCTGGGCCAAGATGTTCATAGTCTTAGCATCAGCTACCTTCCATCTCTTGATATCAGCATCTGTTCCTGATGGAGGTGGAACAGCATTTGTACTGGAGTTCTCTGGGGGTCTTGGACACACTGTCAAAACAGAGTTAAAAATATCTTCGTCAATAGAATTCATGTATAGTCTGATCCTTGCTTTCCAAAGTGCAAACTTGGATAGATTGCACACTGGAGGTCTGGTGCTAGCATAATCTTTATTTTGGGCCATGATTTTTGAAAACAAAATCTAATAATAAAATACAACAGAAAATAGATCTAACTAGGGATCTTTGGGTTCAGGTGTTAGCTTGTGCAACCACCAAGGTGTGGTATGTTTAACCAACCTGGCTCTGATACCAATTGAAAGTGCAGCTAGATCTGATATACTCTAGAGGGGGGTGAATAGAGTATATGGTGCTTTGAAACTTTTTACAATAATTGTTGTAATATGAGTGAGCAGGGAAGCAGTAATAAATCAAATCACAGAACTAAATTAATCAAAAGCTAATCACAGAAGAATCAAGGCCAGAAACAAAAATAAAGACAAGCAAAACCAGAAGACACAAGAAAATATAGTGGTTCCCCTAAACTTGGGTACATCCACTCTTCTACCACGTTAGGTAGGAATCCACTGCAGGATGAGTTGATCAGGTGTCCTGGGCACCAATGAGCTTTTGATAAGGTGCTCAAAAACCAAATTAGATTTTTTGATCAGGTGTCTTGCCACCAATGAGCTTTTGACAAGGTGCTCAAAAATCAAGCTCAAACTTTTGAAGGTAGTTTGATAAACCCTTTACAAAGAGGGGGTGCGAGAGTGATGGAAGTCTTCTCTTTCTCAAACAACTGAGAAGACTATGTGGATTGATGGTGTCAAAGCTCCCCCTGAATCCTTGAGATCTTCAGGAAAAGAAGCTTTGCTGTAGGGTGATAGGCCTTCACAAGTTGAGCTCCAGCAAAAGATGATTTCAGCAACAGCTGAAATGTTGAATGTCTGGAGTCTTGAAATATATTGGCCTTGAACACTTGAAAACTAGAGAGATCTGAAGATTTTAAAAAAGGTTGATCTCCTTGGATGAGTGTTCTTGAGAATTCTTTGAGACAAAATATTTTGTTGAAGATTACTGATGTTTGTCTGTGTGTGTCTGTGTATCTGTCTCTCTCAGAGATTCAAAAATTCTTCTCTTTTATTCTCTGGTACTGAATGGAAAAACATTCTCTGAGAAGAATAGCTGTTGGTCTGCATTAATTGCATCCTTAAATGCAAAATCTCTTCTGGAGAAAAGTCCATAGAAATATTCCTTGAAACTTGGTCCAGAAATAAATGAAAAACGGCTAGGGAATCTTCAGAATTAATTGCAGAATAACTCCTTAACTGATTTGAATTTGAATCTAGAAACATCCTCGAAGTTATCTGAAAATGTCGAACTGAGCTCTGCTATCGTTAAACTGAGCTCAGCGATATGGATAAATACAACAACAAAGTATCGTCGATCTGAGCTCAAAGATCGTCGACCTGAGCTCAGAGATAGAAATCCAAAGCTGAGTCAAGATCGTCGACCTGAGCTCACCGATCGTCGAATGGAGTTCGACGATATGATGAAGTTGAGCTCAGCGATCGTCGAATGGAGTTCGACGATCTGTCGAAGTTGAGCTAGATGATCGTCGATCGGAGTTCGACGAATCGTCGTGCTGAGCTCGACGATATGACTTGGTCTCCAAACAGAAAATCCTGGTCTTGAGGGTAGCTTCCAAACCTAGACTTCTAACCCTTAGACTCAATTCAAATTGACCTATTGAGCTATACAGGAGGTCAAACATTTGTTTCCTAGAGACATAGTGATCCTGACCCAAATTAGTAATAGGGTGTTCCAACAAGGCAACTCAAAGAAAAGTGCTGAGTAAGAGGCGAGAGGATTGCAGAGGTGACTCGTACCATAGGGTTAACTCGCCGGTACTCCAAAAAGGCAAAACATAATAGGCAAGACAAGAGCAGCGGAGCCGGCGAGAGGTGTCCCAACCCGTATTTTCCCAACAATTTAATTATATGATAGCATGGGAAAATACGCGCTGTGATGCCACGCCGTGCAGGGGATAACTGCAGACGCTCAGGCAAGACTCCAAACTCTACAGTTTAAAAGAAAACATAAGTTATTATGACTGAAATCCAGTTTAAATTAAGAAGATAGTCGTATCCCTCGGCTTAGTGGATCACCTAGTCCACGATTCAAAAATATAATTTATACGCTTGCGGAAGATACTTGTTTTAAATTGACTCTAACATCCTACATGAGTATAAATGTCCCCGAGGAACAACTCATGCTAAGCAGACTCTAGTTTTATAATAAGTATGAGAAAAAGCCTTTACGCTGACCAGGAAAATAGTGACTTAGTTTTAAAATAGGTTGCAAGGATGCTTTACTAATAATAAGTTTTTTATAAGCTTAAAAATATCTAACATGCAGTCCTAGCAATAAATCATCCCAGAGATCAAGTAATCCAAATCAAAGAAGAAGAAAATCACATCAACTAGCAAGTGGCAAAATCAACAACTCTATGGGCGTCAACAATCTGACACGAACCCACAATAAAATAGTATGTCTGAACTACAAAAAAGAGAAAAAACTAAACGACAACTACATCGCTACGGCGAGGTGCAAAACCACCACTAACACTGCCGCTAAGAGAGTCCAAAACCAACTCCACTACCTTCTACGGCTCTGAACCTAAGGCATTCCAAAAAAAAAACAGAACACCTCAGCAAGTAGGTACAAATGGTGGCAGAAAATTAAGCAAAAGTAAACAAAGGTAATAAGGGGTACCAACCCAAGACCAAAAATACTGACATAAAGTACGAAGTAAGCATCAAACAGGAAAAGAACACTTACGTGAATTGTCACGTACATTGCAAACACACCATATGCACATGGCAATAAGGTGACGAACATGAGTAAATCATAAGGAAGAAAATACATAACCTTTATTAACCACTTGTTGTCACTCTACCTAAAAACACGGGCGAGATGGTCACTTATCTGGACACACCCCTCACGAAGATTAAATCTGTTTAACTGCGGGAGAGATTCATACACTCCACCATACACCGCAGATGCCCAAAACACCGGTAAAGTTCCAAAAAGTACTAATAAAGGAAACAACCTTGCGGAGGTGGTCACGCCCACTAACTCCCGAAACCAAGGAAAAACCAAAGAAACCACAACACCAACATCTCGGGACTTGGCACATCAGATTCTACATGACATTTCTAGATTAAAGACAAGGTTGATCAACCTTTAGAAATGATTTACAATCCTATATAGACACTAACACATCCAACAACGATAGATGAAATAATTTAATTCACCGATAAAACATTCTAAGGACGATTGTACGCACCTAGTCAAGATCGAAATTACCATGTCCAGATTTTATAATTTTTCTTTGAGTGATCTTCAAGAAGGACTAAACATAACCATAGTTTGGAAAGACAACACAAAAGGCAAGAAAATTAAGGAACAAAGGCATAACGGTTACCATCAAACCGGATAAGGAACAATGAAGGAAAACCACCACTTGCCTTGGTTGTACCGAAAAAAGTTCTCTGAATCGCTCCGCGTCGTAGATCAGGGCAAAGAACACGGCAGAAGTTGAGATCTAGACAAAAAATGACGGAAAAGGGGTTAGGGCCGAAAAAACACTAACAAAAAAAACTCAATGAATGGGGAATAAATTGCCACGATAGCATAGCTCTCGGCAAGTGCTTTCCGGATCTACGTTCGGTTGAACATTTCGAGCACCAGAGCTCCGTCGGAGGCCACCAGAAGATTCAGGAAAAGAACTCTCTATCTCTCGCTGTTCTGGTTCGGGAGAAAAGGAATCGAAGAAGAAGAAGTTATATTCAAACATAAGTCTAAGAATATATATATACTAGCATCTTCGAACGGGCTTCGCCCATTCTCGATGCGTCGCTGCAGGATTCGCCCGCTTGACAACAACATTGGTCGTGGGCGGCAACATGTGTCGTGGGTGGTGATATTTGTTGCGGGTGTGGTATTTATCGCGGGTGCTGACATTTGTCGTGGGCGTCAATATTGTTCGTGGGCGGCGACATTGTTCGTGCGCGGAGACATGTTTTGGGGTGGCGATAATGTTCAGGGGCGGCGATATTGTGCAGGGGCGGCGATATTATTTGGGGGGGCGGTGACATTTGTCTGGAGTGCTCATTCTCGATGCAGCAATGCGGGTTGCGCCCACATCCGAACGTGCTTCGCCCGCAAACCAACGACATTGGTTGTGGGCTCAACATGTGTGGTGGGCGTCGATATTGGTCGTGGATGCGACATTTGTCGTTGGTGGCGACATAGGTCGTGAGCTGCAATATTATTCATGGGTGGCAACAATGTTCATGGGTGTCGACATTATTCGTGGGCGGCAATAATTTTGGAACGGGCTTTGCCGTTCTTAATGCGACGCTGTGGGCTTCGCCCGCAAACAAACGACAATGGTCGTGGCCGGCAACATGTGTTGTGGGTGGAGATATTGGTCGTTGCAAAAACATTGGTCATGGGTGGCGACATTACACACGGGACGACATTGTTCGTGGGCGACCACATATGTAAATAAGATTAAATTGTATTGTATCTATGCTATACACATTCATAGTGTATCTAAAGAGTTCACCAAAGACGATAAGTGTCAAAGAAGTATCCAAAAAGTATAATGGAAGCCAATAAAACAACTACATAGTTAGGCCGCATTGTAGATCATGTAATGAGATGTGTTGGCTTCTCGAACTCTACAAATACCACCATGTAATATATTAGCATTGACATAAACTTATGTCAATCAGCAAGTGATGTAGAAAGAAAAAAAATATAAAAAGTGTAATGAATGACATTGTGATTAGACCTTTTAGGCAAATAGTCCTTTGGGATAAGCTCCAATTTCTCATTTCCTATACGCAGCACTTCAACCTTACCATCATAGGCCCTTAATAGAGAACATTATTTTACAACAAGAAGATAAAATCTCAGAACCTTATTTTGAATTATTTTTAAGAAGTACAACGTTAGGAATATGATTGTAACACATACATCTGCAAGTAACACACATACATACAAAGTTCATACTTCAACAAAGCTCAGAAAAAAGCTCAGAACCTTATTTTGAATTATTTTTAAGAAGTACATCCCTAGGAATATGATTGTAATATATATATCTGCAGGTAACACACATACATGCAAAGTTCATACTTGTAATGAAAAAAAGCTCAGAACAAAATTCATGCTTGCAATGAAAAAAATCTCAGAAGACAATATATTTTAAAATAATACCAGAAGAGCATTTCGCAATGGAAAATTCATGAGCATGTGAGATCCACATAACATACTAACATTAACAAAATATCATAATATCATAATCTCGAAGTTGAATTCATATCAAAATATTAGCATCCCCTTCTGATGCAAAAATAGATTTCATTCAGCGACAATCAAATGGCGGATTCAATGAATCTTCAACAACTTGTAGGAATTTTAAATTTGTTCCAGCATTTGGATATCCCATCAAAGCTTCAGTCTCATGGGATATGAGCCAAGATTGCTACTTTTAAAAAATGAGCAGTGTAAACTTATTCTTAGTCTGATCCTAATTAATGGAAAGGAAATCAAACATCTCATAAGAAAACTTTCAAGGCCCCAACACCTATCAACATTTTTTTGGTAACAACTATGAAGTACTTGAGGAGACCTCAAATAAAACCTTCATTGTCCCGACACCTTCCTCCGATTTTGGAAAATGCGTCACTTGCAGATTATTAGTTTTATTCTGAGATTGCAATTTACTGATTTTTTTTTAATAATCGATGCTCCTATTCTTTGTAAGTTCATGCAAATTGTAGTGGGAGGAGAGGATGATACCTGCAACCTCACCATCTAATTTTATATTAGTTCAGGAGATGCGTCACTTGCAACCAAGCAAATGAAAAAAATATGGTGTTCTCGATGATACCTTATAATAAAACTATTGTAAATTTTAGTTTTGATTTCTTCTAGAACTTAGTAAAACTATTGTACAGGAGATGCCTTTTTCATAAAACTATGAAATCAAAACTATAAAACTTTATAATAAAATTATGGTTGATAAAATTAGTGGTGGTATTCTCATAAAACTATTGTAAAATTAAATGGTAATTAATAATATTAGTTTTGATTATGATTTTCTTCTATTAGTTTTATTGTATGTAAATTTTAGTGCACTATTGGGAGTTTTTTCATTTGCTTAGTTGTGATCTCAGAATAAGAATAATAACCTGCAAGTGACGCATCTCCCAAAAGCAGAGCACCTCCCTGCATCGACATATAGCAAGTGTCCTTCATTGCCCTATAGGTATTTTGTGCACTAATAATCTGCATGAACTTGTCGGATAAACTATATTTGCAACACATATAAAGGTCCTCCATTTTGAGGCTGACTTGACAAACAACCACTTAGAGGTGGTTCAAAAAGTTTATCTACAGGTAAATACATAGTAGTGGGAGGACAAGATGATACCTATGGATGAAATCAGTTGGAGCAAGGAGTGGATGATCCTGAGCAGTGCAAAGCCTTAAAACTACTGTAAGATGTTGGAATTGCTGCAGGATGCTGGAACAGGCGCCAACATACCAAAGTTGAAGAAGTATATAATCTGCAGCAGCAAAATAAAAATGGAGAACCCAAACTCAGGATAAAAGTCCGAAAAATGGAGCACCCAAACTCAAGAAGAGCGGGAAGCAGAGAGGTGCAGCAGCGTAGGAAAACTGAAAAAAGAAGAAGTTTACCTATGGAGGAGGAGGCTGCACCAGCACAAAGAGGAAGTAGAGGCCGGTTCCAATGCCAATATGCGTAGAATATGAGCTTACCAGAGGCAGTTGATGCGGTAAAAGAGGAAGCTGCAGATTTTACTGTTGTTTGGAAAAAAATACAAAATAGGAGCTTACCGGAGGAAGATTCAGATGCTTCTACGGGAGGAGGGTTTAGAACTTTAGATGCGTCTGCGGGAGGAAGAATGAAGCCGGAGGGAGATTTGTGACATCAATTTGACCTGTGCAGGAGTGGGAGGGGGATTTTTACCATCGATTTGGCCTGTGGGGGATGGGAGGAGAAATGTCAGGGAGAGCTACTATTGCTGCTTTCAGAAGATAAGAGGCAGGTCTGCTGCCTGCCAGCATGCTTTCAGCGGATTAGACGGATAGCGTGCCGCTGAGCATGCCGCTACTTCAGATTCTACTCCTCCAGCACACCGATTTTAATATTCTGAACACAGTATTTTTTAAAATGCAGTGATTATAAAGGTTGGATGCAGGAGATTGTGGGGACAGAATTGTTTCATGCAGTTTGATCGAACGACCAAAAATAAAAGCTTGGTGTGCCTTCAGATACGTATATTGTTTTATATAATAAAAGATATATATATATATATATATATATATACGAGCATCTTCGCACGGGCTACGCCCGTGCTTGATGCTCTCGGGCGGCCTTCGGCCGCATCCAGGCGGGCTTCGCCCACCTCTGCACGTGTTTCTCTCATGCTCGATGCGTTTGCGGGTTGTGCCCATAACATATACATATGAGTACTCAAAATGACCGTAAAAAATATAGATTAATATTGTCATTTTAATTTTGTAAAAAAATATAAGTTTTGACGTACAAAAATTAATTTCTCTCCCTCTCTCATCTTTCTCTCTCACTCTCATTCTCTTTCTACTATTTTTATAATATTACAATATAAAAATGAATGGATGATAAGCTCTCCCGCCCCCTTTCTCTCTCCCCTTTCTCTCCCATATCTCCTCCCTTTCTCTCTCATAGGTTTAGGTGATCTATACTTTTTTTGTTTTTTTATTCAAAAATAATGGAGGATGGAGATTCAGCATTTGGACTTTTGGGCTCTTTTGAACGGCTAAGATGTATTCCAATCTACATTTTTATAGTTGATAAAGATATATATATATATATATATAGATATATATATATATGTAAAAGTACTTATAAATTTTTTTGTCTAAATACAAGAAAACGTGTGATTTATGTGTGGCTACGGGGAAACCGAAAATAGAGGTGTAACATGGCTTCAAATCGAAAAGTTTCCAAAATAACAGTCGTAGATCTTGTCTAGACGAACAAATTTCATGTTGACCATTTTTTGTACGACATCGTTTTGACTCTCAAAATAGTGCCCGAACTCAGACTGGACAGAACCTCTCGAGAGGAATATGTCTACTCGAGAGGGAGAGGTCTTCTCGAGATAGGGATTCGAGAGGGATGGATCTTCTCGAGATAGAGGCTTGGAAACTCGAGTTAACCATCTGGAACTCGAGTGGATAGGTATAGATCTCGAGTGGATCCATTCTTCTCGAGATAAAAGCCTTAGAACACGAGTGGATGAAGTCTACTCGAACTTTTCATGAGCTTCTACGGGAAAATCGAAAATTGGGGTCTAAAATGGCTTCAAATTGAAACGTGTCTAACATTAAAGTTGTAGATCTCGTCGAGGTGAACAAATTTCATGTTGATCATTTTTTTGTACGACACAGATTTGACCCTCAAAAAGTCACCCGAACACCAACTAAACAGAAAATCTCGAGTGGAATTTATCTACTCGAGAGGTAGACTTTGGACACTCGAGATGGAAGACAGAACTCGAGATAAATCCATTCAGATCTCGAGAAGATCATTGGAACTCGATAAAATAAGTATAGGACTCGAGAAAATTAACCGGACTCGGTAAAAAAAAGAAAAGAAAGGGCAGTCGAGATAACAAGGCGAAAATTCTTGAAATGAAATTTTTGAACAAAGGGACACGAGTTCAAAACGGAGGCCCATACGGGCGCCGAATTAAACGAAACTCACACCGTATGCAAAACCTGGCGCTACGATTCCAACGGCGAAGCCAAAACCTAAATCCGACGAGCCATTCCTGAGATATAAATTTTCCAAGTATGCAATGAACATAAATTAATCAAAACTTCAATCGCGCGCCGAGACTCCAAAAATGCTCGGATTGCGATGAAACTTGACGTGCAAGTCCAAAATTAATCAAATTAAATCTCAAATGCAAAAATTGCTGATTACAGTAGAAATTTAAGAAATCGGCCGACTCGACCGGACAGACGCGAAAATGCCTTAACGGCGTTGCGCCGTCAACTCGATGTTAAAAGTAACGCCAAGACGTCATAAATATGACGATACAAATCCAATAAAATCATCAAAAAAATAACAGTGGCGTTACAGTCACTTCCCCTAAAAGGAAGTTTCGTCACGAAACTTATCACAACTCCAAAACCAAACTAAAAAGGGGAAATTTAAACACAAACTAAAACATAGAGACATACCAGAACTAGGAGAAGAGGTGCGGATGAGATTCTCTCATCGCTGACTCCAATTCCCACGTCGTGCTGTCGACGTCCTGGTTTCTCCAAAGAACCTTGACCATAGGAATGGTCTTCCTCCGCAACACTCGATCTAGAGATTCCAAAACGCGGACATGCTCTTCCACATATGATAGATTGGGCTGAATCTGGGGCACCGAGTCCAGAACTTGACGATCACTACGAACACACTTCCACAACTGGCTCAAATGGAACACATCGTGGACACCAGGGAAGGTAGCAGGTAATTCCAGCCGATAAGCTGAAACTCCGATGCGCTCCAGAATATGAAAAGGTCCCACATACCATGGGTCTAACTTAGGGTTCCTTCCAAATCTTTTTACACCTTGCATCGAAGAAACTTTCAGAAAAACCAAGTCCCCAACGACAAACTCCAGATCAACCCTTCATCGATTAGCATATTTCTCATAACGCTCTTGTGCTACACGGAGCTTCTCTCGAATATGAGTCATAGCACAATTCATCTCCTCAAGGGCTTCCGGACCCAGCAATGGTCTCTCACCATCCTCAGCCCAAAATAAGGGAGTCCTACAATGCCTCCCATACAAGGCCTCAAACGGGGCCATCTGCAGACTCTCTTGATAATTATTATTGTAAGCAAATTCCATGAGTCTGAGACGTTCATCTCAAGCACCGCTATGATCTAAAATATAACACCTCATCATATCCTCCACGATCTGATTAACTCGCTTTGTTTGACCATTTGTTTGCGGATGATAGACAGTGGAATACCTTAAATCGGTACCTGATGAGTCCACATTTTACACTGATTATTGGACTCATCTGGGCTAGTTTTATCGTCTTAGCACTACACTAGAGAGCCTTTATTGCTTATTTGTGCTTATGTACCTATTTCACGATTAAGTGCACCGTAGGCCCGTTTCTGTGTGCTTTTTGTGATCCTATATTGTTGTTATTCTTTAGCCCTATCTCGGGGATGTGGTGTGTACGTTCTGGTGGTCTATCTGCCCCTTCTGCTGGTACAGTGGTCGTGTGCGTGCTCCGGAACCGCTCGGGAGACACCAACGTTGCAGGAATACTGCGCACGACCACTGGACTTATTGTGCACGACCACTGGTCGTGCGCCACCGATCGTGTGCATTACATTCCCTTTTTCCTAATCCTGTCTCGGAAATCGCACGAGCACTGGCCGTAGTGCGCACGACAGTTGGTCGTGCGCCACTGCTCGTGCGCATATATGCTGATGCTTCTTGTCCAGGTTGCAGGTCTATTTGGAAAAGTCGCACGATCATCGACCTACAGTGCGCACGACCACTGGTCGTGCGCCACTGATCATGCGCACTGCTTCTGCTGCCTCTATATTTAAGGCCCTGCTCCGCGATTTAGGTCAACGCCTGTCATTTGATGCGATTGGAGAGTGCGCGGGAATCGCCATTTCACTTATCCAGCTTCTCCATCACCTCCACCTTCATCGGGAGGCCATTGCCAACTACTCCGAAGCTTTTCAACTCTCTGGCGAAGCCCTCGGCCATTGATGACTTCAACTCCAAGCTTTCCTGTGTAGTTGGTGAAGTAGATAACCTAGAGAACGTACTTAAAGGCCTTCGAGATGACAGCTCATTGGTACTGGAATCCTCCTTGGACTGAGCCCGGAAGCGGATTGACAACTCGCTACTCCGGCAACGACCCACGGTAGATCTTCACTCTTTTTGGTTTACTCCTCTTCCCCTTCCTCTGTAGTATGGAATGTTTTAAGCAGTGTAATGAATACTTCCATCCATGAACATCAAGTTTATTTTATAACTAATGGAATGTTGAATTTTGTGAAGTGGAAGTGGTTGACGGGACAGGCCGGGCGGCCTGGGCGGACAGCTTTGGCGGACTAGGCGGACTGGGCGGACTGTGATGTGCGGCCTGGTGGAAGGTCTAGTGGAAAGTCGGTTGTCTTCTGAGCGGGTTGTTGCATGAAGTCCGCGGACTATACGGCCTTGTATCTGCGGATAGGATGTTGGCTTTGGTTTAGCCAAGGAGCGGCCTGAGCGGATAGAGGCTTGCGGACTGGTGCATTGCTCAGTGGCCGTGGTGCAAGCTTGTGTTGTTTGGCGGTTTGGATCGTGTTCGTGGGAAGCTTGCGGACTGGTGTGTCCGCGGTATGGGCTGTTGCGGACTGGGCTTAGAGCTTGGATGAGGCCTTGTCGAGCACTGGTGTTACAGCAGGTGCCTTGCTGTGGAGGTCTTTGGCGGACTGATTTTGGAGTCCGGGAGGAGGCTGCTGCGATGGGGCAGGAGTGCGAGGAGCCTGCAGACTACTGGCGGTCTGTGCATCGGTGTTTGGCGGACGGGTATTTGCGTCCGCCATGCTCGCATTGGCCTTTGATGGTTTTGGACTTGGTCATACTATGTGCCAAGACCATGGTGTCCGCCGTATCCGCCAAGTCCGCTGTGACCAGGCGGACTGTTGCTTTCTGCCTTTGGTCGTGGACTTGTGGCGGATTGAGGCTTGAGTCTTGCGGACTGCCTCGGGTTGGTGCGGACAGCCATTGAAGGGGGTTGCTGTCATGCAGTGGTCAGATGCTTTGCGGGCTGATGCCTTGTCCGCATCGCTTGGGCGGACTGGAGAGGGTTCGCCAATGTTTCCTTGCTCCTGGCGGTTTTCCTTGGTATCCGGCTAAGTCCTTGCGGACTCGGCGGACGGTGTTTTGCTATCGCGCGGGCTAGGGTGGTGTCGCTATCTCTAGGGCGGTGACCACACTCCTCACCTCGCCTATAAATAGGACCCCTGGGCACATCTACAGTAACTTGAGTGAACAGTAAGTTGGGTTGGGCAAGGAGCTGCGGTCTGAGTTTGTCTGTCCGCGCGGATTGATTTAGTGCTGACGTTTGTTGTGTGCAGGTCGCGCGGGTAGCTTCAAGGAGCTAGGAGTTTGGCTTTGACTTCGGTCAAGTACTTGGAAGTGTGCGGTCTCTGCAGATTCAGTAGGAGGTCGCTCTGCGGCTTGTCAGCTCTGTTTCATCTTTGCCAGCTTCAATAACCTGTCCGCCGGCTTCAGGCGGGTAGGGGGTGTTCATCAGTTCAGCTTCAGAAGGAGACGAATAACGGTGTGTCTGCGTGGCCTCGCGGCTTCGGCAGACTCCGTGGCTATTCGGCGGATTGCAGCTTACGTTCAGGCGATCTCAGCGGACTCGGCGACCTCGGCGTACTACGGTGCTGTCCTCCCGGCTTGTTTTTTGGTGCTTTCTGTTTACAGCTGTTATACTAGCGAAATCATGTCTCGCTATGTATGCCTCGTGTTGTAAAGAAATGAATGAATAACAGACCTGCTTGTGCTTCCATTGTTTGTTGGGATTAACCTTTGTTCATTGGTTTTCCGCTGGTTCAACGTGAGAACTGGGTAGTTCTGAAGATATTAATTTGGCGTTTGGGCTATCTTGCTGACCACGTTGAGAAAATTTAACATGGTATCAGAGCCAGGTTCAGTTGCGTGAGAGGAAGTCAGCCAGTGTTGTTACTCAGTGATTGAGTGGTGATCAACCTGTGTTGTTGCTCGGAGCTGCTGAAAGGTTGCCAACAGGTGTTGTAATGGAAGGGAGCTTTGCAAGAGGTCTGGGCATTGAACTCTTAACGCCGACTAACTTCAAGAAGTGGAAGTCGTGCATGAAGAGTTATCTTCTTGGCGAGGAGCTGTGGGAAGTCGTCGGTGGTGACAATAGACAGGAAGTCACTGCTGCTTTCGGTACTGCTGAGCAAGTTAGGCTCTGGAGAAGAACAAATGCTAAGGAGGAGTTCATTCTGAAGAGAGTCGTGTCTCCGGAACTGTTTGATCATATCATTGGATGTGAGTCGGCTGCTGATATTTGGACAACCATTGATGAGTTGTTCAATATGAAGAATGTGGCGCGGCTTCAGTTCCTGGAGAATGAGTTGGCCAGGGCAACTCAGGGAGACCTTTCCATCTCCAAGTACTTCTTAAAGATGAAGAGCTTGTGTGCTGAGATGTCGGCATTGGATCCTGATGAGCCTATCTCTGAGGCAAAGATGAAAATGCACATTATTCGTGGTTTGCGGAAGGAGTATGTGGCCTTTGTGACATCTGTTCAAGGGTGGGCTACTCAGCCATCTTTGCTGGAGCTGGAGAATCTGCTTGCATCGTAGGAGAGCTTGGCAAGGTAGATGGCTGAAGTGAACCTGAATCAGGAAGGCAGCGAAGCTCTCTTCTCAGGCAAGAAGAAAGGATGGGAAGGGAAGAAGAAGAAGAAGGTGCAGGTCGCTGGTGAGAAGGAGACTTCAACTTCATATCCGCCGGAGAGGAGCAATTCTCTTAAGGACTGGAAGAAGAACTTGAAGTGCTACCGGTGTCAACAGTGAGGGCACTTCAAGCAGGACTGCAAGGTCAAACAGCAGCCTGAGCATGCTGCGGGAAAGGAGGAAGCTTGCTCGAGAAGTGAAGAAGCAGAATGGGGTGGAGCTTTTATGACGGGCACTTGTGTCCAGGCCTTGTCTGCTGAGGACTTCAACGGCGAGTGGATCGTGGACTCCGGGTGTGGTCATCACCTCACCGGAGACAAATCGAAGTTCACCTCCATGTAGGCTTACTCATGTACTGAAGCCATTATCACTGCTAATAATACTGTTTATGTAGTAGAGAAAGAGGGGGTCGTGTCTTTGGGTAGTGATCAGGGACCACTCACGTTAAGGAGTGTGTATCACGTTTCGAGCATGAAGAAAAACCTCTTCTCGGTGACCAATATGGTAGACGCTGGTTATCACGTTCTGTTTCGGCCAACAGACGTGAGGTTCCTTCGCAACGTATCAGCGGTGAAGGCTGATGTTGCTCATGTAGAGAGGAGGGTGAAGAACTTGTTTGTTCTTGCCACCAATTCATATGTTGATAGGATGAGGGCCAATGATAGCGCTACTATCTGGCATGAGAGGATGGGGCATGTTGGCATGGACAAGCTGAAGGTGATGGCTCGTAGAAGTTTGGTGAGGCGGTTGCCTAAGTTGTCCTCCTTTGGTGACGGGCATGTTTGCGCGGGCTGTCAATACGGTAAGGCACATCGCCTTACATTTGATAAATCACAAACAAGGAGCAAGAAACCATTGGAGTGTATTCATGGTGACCTGATGGGAACGACGGTTACTGCCAGCCTTGGTGGAAGCAGATACATACTTGTCTTGGTTAATAACTACTCAGGGTATACTTGGGTGTACTTCTTAAAGGAGAAGTCGGAAGCCTTCCGTTTGTTTGTGGAGTTTAAGGAGTTGGTAGAAGGCCGGCTTGGCTTGCGGATTAAGAAGCTTAGAACTGATAACGGGGGTGAGTTTGTCTCCTCCGAGTTTTCTAACTTCTACAGGAAGCACGGGATCCAACGGGAGCTTACTTGTGCTCACACTCCACAACAAAATGGGGTAGCAGAGCGGAAGATCCATCATCTGACGGCGACCTGCAAATGCTGGCTTCATGCGAAAGATATCCCAAGGTCTTTTTGGGCGGAGGGGATGTCTTGTGCCGCTTACGTCATCAACCGGATGCCACTCAGCCCTATCAACATGAAGACTCCTATTGAGCTGTTGCTGAAGGAGAAGTCGAGTATGGGACACCTTAAGGTGTTCGGCTCAACTTGCTAAGTGCATGTCCCGGATGCTTCACGGACTAAGCTGGATGCAAAGGCAAGGAAGCTTGTCTTTGTTGGCTACGATGAGCGGAAGAAGGGATGGAAATGCATGGACCCTGTGATGAAGAAGTTCGTGGTGTCAAGAGACGTTGTCTTTGACGAGCTGACATCATATGGAGGTGCCTCGGTTGAGCTAACCGGAAGTAGCAAGGTTGATGAAGCACCGGTGGCGGCTGATGAAGGCTTGAAAGAGGAGCTTGTTGTTTCACCAGCAGCTCCTGTTGCTTCTAACTCCGAGGCTGAGCCTTCTGGCTCAGGAAGCAGGGGGAGCACTGCTCAATGCTTGCTCCATGTAGGAGTGGAGCCCGAAGAAGCAACGGAAGAAGTGAGCAAGGAGCCGACCCTTCGGAGATCGAAGAGGGTGGTTAAGCCACCGGCTCGGTACTGTGATGGGAATGCAGTGAGCTTTGTCTCCTGCTTCTTTGCAGGTCCTCTGGATGAGCGAGAGCCTGCAACCTTCAACGAGGCAACTAGAGTGAAGGAGTGGGAAGGTGCCATGAAAGAAGAGATTGATGCTCTGAAGAAGAATGAAACCTGGGACCTTGTGCCCAAGGTTAATGGCATTACTCCGGTTACTTGCAAGTGGGTGTACAAGTTGAAGAAGAAGGTTGATGGGAGCATTGATCGGTTCAAGGCTCGCCTGGTCGCTAGAGGATTCTCACAGCAGTATGGAGAAGACTATGAGGAGACATTCAGTCCAGTTGCGAAGATGACTTCAGTAAGAGTGGTGATCGCCTTGGCTGCTAGCAAGGGATGGAGGTTGTCGCAACCCGATGTGAAGAATGCCTTTCTTTACGGAGAGATTGACAAGGACATCTTCATGGATCAGCCGCTTGGTTTTGTCTCTGAAAAGCATCTGGACTATGTCTGTAAACTCAGGAAGGCACTCTATGGGTTGAAGCAATCTCCTAGAGCGTGGTATGGGAAGATTGCTGAGTACTTGCAATTCTATTGATACCTTGCTTCTAACTCGGATTCAAGCTTGTTCGTCAAGAAGAAGGGGGAGCTACAAGTCTTGGTCCTACTGTATGTGGATAACATGATCATCACAGGGAACTCAGAGGGGGAACTAGCAAGGCTCAGGGCAGAGCTTGCTATACGCTTCGAGATGAAAGACTTGGGAGAGTTGCATCACTTTCTCGGTCTTGAAGTGGAGAGGAAGGAGTGCGGGGTTCTCATTTGCCAGAAAGGTTATGCTGATCGCATTGTGAAGCGGTTCGGTATGGGCGAAGGGAAGAAGTGCTCTACTCCACTGGAACCTGGGCTGAAGCTTTGACGAGATGAGGGAAGGGTTCTTCATGATCCCTTGGTGTTCAGGGCTCTTGTTGGGAGCTTGATCTACCTGACGATTACAAGGCCGGACATTGCTTATGCTGTTGGTCGAGTAAGTCGGTATATGGCTGAACCAAGGCAATCTCATCTAGTGGCGGCGAAGGGTATTCTGAAGTATGTCAAGGCTTCTTCTGAAATGGGACTCCTCTATATAAGAGACTCGGAGTTTGCGTTGCTTGGGTATACGGATGCTGACTATGGAGGTGATTCGGATGATCGAAGGTCCACTTCAGGTTATGTGTTCACTTGCGGTTCAGCTAGCATCTCGTGGTGTAGCAAGAAGCAGGACTCGGTGTCGGTTTCAACCACGGAGGCGGAGTATAAGGCTTCGTCCTTGGCTGCTCGGGAAGCCGTTTGGTTGAGGAGGCTCATAGAGGATGTTCATGAAGAAGTGCAAGGTCCTACTTTACTCCGGGGTGACAATGGGAGTGCTCCTAAACTGGTTAACAATCCAGTGTGTCACGCCAGGACCAAACATATAGAGATTGATCACCATTTCATTAGGGAGAAGGTGTTGGAAGGATCTCTGCTGGTCGGGCATGTTCGGAGTGAAGATAATCTTGCTGACATCTTCACGAAGCCACTATCGAAGGGGCCCTTTGTACGCTTGCGCAGCTTGTTGGGCTTGGTCACCACTTCCCACTTCAAGGGGAGTGTTGAATTTTGTGAAGTGGAAGTGGTTGACGGGATAGGCCGGGCGGCCTGGGCGGACAGCTTTGGTGGACTAGGCGGACTGGGCGGACTGTGATGTGCGGCCTGGTGGAAGGTCTAGTGGAAAGCCGGCTGTCTTCTAAGCGGGTTGTTGCATGAAGTCCGCGGACTGTGCGGCATGGTATCTGCGGATAGGACGTTGGCTTTGGTTTAGCCAATGAGCGGCCTAAGCTGATAGAGGCTTGCGGACTGGTGCATTGCTCAGTGGTCGTGGTGCAAGCTTGTGTTGTTTGGCGGTTTGGCTTGTGTCCGCAGGAAGCTTGCGGACTGGTGTGTCCGCGGTATGGGCTGTTGCGGACTGGGCTTAGAGCTTGGCTGAGGCCTTGTCGAGCTCTGGTGTTACAGTAGGTGCCTTGTTGTGGAGTTCTTTGGCGGACTGATTTTGGAGTCCGGGAGGAGGCTGCTGCGATGGGGCAGGAGTGCGAGGAGTTTGCGGACTGCTGGCGGTCTGTGCTTCGGTGTTTGGCGGACGGGTGTTTGCGTCCTCCATGCTCGCATTGGCCTTTGATGGTTTTGGACTTGGTCACACTCTGTGCCAAGACCATGGTGTCCGCTGTATCCGCCAAGTCCGCTGTGACCGGGCGGACTGTTGCTGTCTGCCTTTGGTCATGGACTTATGGCGGATTGAGGCTTGAGTCTTGCGGACTGCCTCGGGTTGGTGCAGACAGCCATTGAAGGGGGTTGTTGTCATGCAGTGGTCGGATGCTTTGCGGGCTGATGTCTTGTCCGCATCGCTTGGGCGGATTGGAGAGGGTTCTCCAATGTTGCCTTGCTCCTATCGGTTTTCCTTGGTATCCGGCTAAGTCCTTGCGGACTCGGCGGACGGTGTTATGCTATCGCGCGGGCTAGGGCGGTGTCGCTATCTCTAGGGCGGTGACCACACTCCTCACCTCGCCTATAAATAGGACCCCCTGACACATCTACAGTAACTTGAGTGAACAGAAAGTTGGGTTGGGCAAGGAGCTGCGGTCTGAGATTGTCTGTCCGCGCGGATTGATTCAGTGCTGACGTTTGATGTGTGCAGGTCGCGCGGGTATCTTCAAGGAGCCAGGAGTTTGGCTTTGACTTCGGTCAAGTACTTGGAAGTGTGCGGTCTCTGCGGATTCAGCAGGAGGTCGCTCTGCGTCTTGTCAGCTCTGTTTCATCTTTGCCAGCTTCAATAACCTGTCCGCCGGCTTCAGGCGGGTAGGGGGTGTTCCTCAGTTCAGCTTCAGCAGGAGACGAATAACGGTGTGTCCGCGCGGCCTCGCGGCTTCGGCGGACTCCGTGGCTATTCGGCGGATTGCAGCTTACGTTCGGGCGATCTCAGCGAACTCGGCGACCTCGGCGACCTCGGCGGTCTCGGCAGACTCCGATGCTGCCCGCCCAGCTTGTTTTCTGGTGCTTTCTGTTTACAGCTGTTATACTAGCGAAATCATGTCTCGCTATGTATGCCTCGTGTTGTAAAGAAGTGAATGAATAACAAACTTTCTTGTGCTTCCATTGTTTGTTGGGATTAACCTTTGTTCCTTGGTTTTCCGCTGGTTCAACGTGAGAACTGGGTAGTTCCGAAGATATTAATTTGGCGTTTGGGCTATCTTGCTGACCACGTTGAGAAAATTTAACATGGAATGTTAGTATCTTCTTATGCTTGTGAGTATTGTCTGTGAATGTGCCTCGCTCACCCCACATCCACTTCATTCCCGTGACTTGTCGGATTGCACTCCACACAAGAACACTGCAATCCATTAGCTTCCCTTCCACTCGCCCAACTGAAGTTCGACATCGCGGCCGACAAACCCACTCCACCTTGCGAAGCAGTGCCGTCGACCCGCATAGATTTTACTAGTTCCGTAGATCAAACATCCACAATCTCCCTAGTCCTCTATTTCCTCTTTTTTCTATTTATAACTCTCATAACGATATTATCTGTACTGTTGCCATTCTACGCTAATTGCATTCCTCAAGAGACCGACACTCGGGGATTTATTCCCAAAACTT
The DNA here is from genome assembly GCA_039583875.1 of Platanthera guangdongensis. NCBI lineage: Eukaryota > Viridiplantae > Streptophyta > Magnoliopsida > Asparagales > Orchidaceae > Platanthera > Platanthera guangdongensis. The sequence continues at coordinate 85,683,643 of CM077164.1, read as the reverse complement.
TATTACTTGTGCGACCGGTGCGCTTGCCGATTTACACGCATCAAGTTTTTGGCGCCGTTGCTAGGGAATGCAACTGTAGAGCGACTTCGGATGACTTTAAATATTGTCATAAGAGTTAGTATTGTTTCTTTTTGACTGTTGTTTCCTTATAGTGTGTAGTTTTTGCCATAGTGAATGCAGGGTCGAGGCACAGGAGATCTAGTAGCCTCCTACCCCTTTTCATTCAAGCCTCTCTCAATGACTACAATTCAGCAGCAGACTTATAAAGCAAGCCTTATCAACCTCACATACAGAGCAGAAACGAGAAATAACAGTTTTGAGATCTCGACTGACCTCATCGAATACATCATCGAAAACTGTCAATTCAGCGGAGACGGAAAAATAGATGCACTATGCCACGTGCAGCGGTTCTTAGAAATTTCCAACACTTGTACGCCAAATGCTGCCAACAACGAGCAGCAGAGGATCCGAATCTTCTCCAACTCCCTGAAAGACGAAGCAAAGCGATGGTATCAAGATATCAGGAAGGGCATATCCTCATCCTGGAAACCACTCGAAAGGAAATTTTTGGCCAAATTACGACAACCGATGCTAGCAATAGATAATTACAAGGAGCTCATCACCTTCACCCAAATAAATGAAGAGACCTTGTTCGATACATGGGAGCGTTTCCAGTCCCTGCGAAGGGAATGCTGCAGAGTGGAAATGTTAGACATCCTCCTAATCCAAACTTTTTACTTCGGCATCGCAGACAGATTCCGGCCCTTACTTGACGTCGCAGCTGGTGGAACTCTGTTTAACAAATCCAGCGAGGATGCCTGGGAAGTTATAGACAACATTGCGCAAACTCGTAGGCATTGGAACTCTCCGCCTTCCCCCGACTTTCCGGTAGAGATAAATTCAGTCGTCTCTGATGAAGCCACCGACCACAATCTCTCGTCAAAGACAGAGCAATTTTTTGCTTACGCGTGTAAAATGATGGAGATGTTCAATGACCAAGCCACCACTATTCAGTGCCTACAAACCGCCATAGGGATTCTCACGGAAACGTTACTATGTTCAGTCAATCAAAAACAGGAAACGGTACATACTATGAAATCGAGAAGTGGAAAAAGCCTAGAGAGGGCCTCGCCTCCTGACCCTCCCGCACAATCACTCCGCGAACCCATCGTCGATTTGATAAAGGAACCCCCGTCCTCACCTACTACACAAGAACCCATGGCAGTACTACAACCTGTGAAGAATGCCGTGAAGCCGCCATTTCCCCACCGACTGCAAAACGACAAGGCTGAAAAACAATTTCATAAATTCCTCGAGATCATTAAAGGATTACAAATAAGTATACCTCTGACAGAGCCTATCACTCAGATCCCAGGATATTCCAAGTTCCTAAAGAACCTTATCTCACGGCGTAAATCTTTAGAAGGACTGAAAATGATCAATCTCACTGAAGAATGCTCAACTCTCCTCGCCAACTATTCCCCAACCAAACGAAGAGAACCGAGCAGTTTTACCATCCCCTGCAGAATTGGCCTCCACCGATTTAGACGCGCATTATGTGATTTGGGAGCTTCAATAAATCTAATGCCGCTCTCCGTCTTCCACGAGCTAGGAGTTGGGATTTTACAGCCCACCCACCTGAGGTTGCAATTAGCTGACAGATCGGTAAAACAACAGGCCGGAATAGTGGAAGATCTTGCTGTGATGGTCAACAACCTCGCCTTCCCCGCAAATTTCGTCATTCTCGACATGATGGCCGATCCCAAAGTGTCTATAATACTAGGACGGCCCTTCCTTGCCACGGCCCGTGCCATTATCAACGTTGACCAAGGATAGCTCACCCTAAGTCTGGGGGAAGAAATGATTTCTTTCAACGTCCACGAACCTTCCCAACATCTCAGAATCACTAATTGCGAACAAGTAGATTTGATCGACGAACCGGACATGTACAGCGAGATGATTCTTGACCCAGCCGAGCTAGTGTGGGAAGAGGAGGATGCTACCGTCACAACCACTGCCACAACTCTGAAGCCACTGCCTGAATCCTTGAAATACGCTTTCCTGGAGGAAAGCACAGCGTGCCCAGTCATTATCTCTACATCCCTCTCTATCGACAACGAACTCGCCTTGGTCAATGTCTTAAAGAAATATAAAAATGTGTTTGGACGTTCATTAGCCGACATAAAAGGGATCAGCCCGGCATTCTGCATGCACAAGATTCTGCTTGAAGATCAATACAAGCCGTTGGCACAACCTTAAAGGCAACTAAACCCCAAGATACATGAAGTGGTACAGGCAGAAGTAATAAAATTGCTTGATGCGGGTATCATTTACCCCATCAGCGACAGCAAATGGGTCAGCCCAGTGCAAGTGGTGCCCAAAAAGGGCGGGATTACTGTGGTGGCCAACGAAAAGAATGAATTATTACCCACCCGCGTGGTCATCGGGTGGAGAGTCTGCATAGACTACCAGAAACTGAATGAGACAACGGCGGATAGCCACTATCTCCCCACTTGTTCCTTTCGGATGATGGGAAATGTCTTCACTATCACACTGCCGGAGCTTGCCATTCATGCAGGCGTCTATTCCGAGGCAGAGGCATCCCAGATTAATTTCCCTGAATTGTGCATTGATTTTCCAGAGGGTGTGACTCCGCGGTCCGCTTGGCATTCTCTGACCGGAGGGCACGAGGAGTATGTAGCCCGCCGTGCCAAGCCAACAATGATTGTCTCCCCCGCTCTCAGGTTTATACAACATTTGCTTAGTCACTCACTCACCGCTAGGGCCCTGATCAAGAATGTGGTGGGGTGGCAGGATTTGATCTCCTTATTTAGCATGCAGCAGCAGTACCTCCTCCATTTGGGGTATATTCTGGCCTATTTCTTCCACCACGAAGCCACTTATGGTCTCGCGGGCGCGATCGGGGGTGCTTACTACATTACCCGCATTGCCAAAAGTTTGGGAGTTTGGAGCCAGCTACCTCCGATGGTGCAGGTCACTGCCCCATCCATGATCTCCAGGGCCAACCTGGTGAGTTACCATTTTCTACGTGTGGTTGGGAGAAAAGGTGGCCGGAAGTTTATTGTCCGCATGCCTGGTGATGCGCCTGCGGGTAGAGATGAAGGGGAAGATGAAGGAGAGCTGGGTGAATCTTCCGCTATGGGTAGGCGGAGTGCAGGAGTGCCATCGCAGTAGAGTCAACAACAACTGAGGCCTCCCATATAGCATGAGGGGCAATCTAACCGCCAGTTCAGCTCAGCTCAAGAGCGGGGCGTCCCATATTTGTCCGAGCGCCTTGCTGATCTGGAAGCTTCCCAGTTTTGGATGCAGGATTTTATTTAACAGCAAGCAGTGCGAGGCGGGATGAACATTCAACCACCGCCCACTCGTGTCGCCCCATCAGCACCTGGTCCACGTCCGTCGCCCATCGAGATTCACGATAGTGATAGTGAGGGGGAGTGAGTGGAGCTCACCACAGAGCTAGTCTACCACGCCTTCTGTTTCTTTTCTATTGTTTATATTTTCTGAACAAGACAACTACTATATTTTTGTGAGCACCCATCTGGGAGCCGACTGTTGTCTTTTCTTTTTTTTATGTATCGATATTCTATTTGAACTGGTAATACAGGTATTTGGTCCACCTTAAGGACGGTAAACAAAATGGCTTTCGGGAGACAACCCAAGTTGGACTGTTTGGTCCTATGCTGTGTTTTGATTTCTTTTTATATATTCATATATTCCTGTTTCCATATTTTGTTTGGCTGGCATCCTTTAATCGCAGGTGGATGAATATTTGAGGCGCGGCAACTTGGTCGCACTTGGACATCTCATTGCATGACTGGTATGCTCAATTTTGAGCATAGATACTTCCTACCCTAGCTGTTTATCAAATATGACTTGTTGATTTTTACTAGTTGTAGACTTTAAGTCTGGGGGGGAGAGCATGCCTGTGGTCACTTCACCACACTTTCTGTTGCATACCAGTTTCTTGTTTACTTATTTCTTGCTTTATGTTGCACACACTGAATCACCCACACGAGTGCGCTCTTACCCACGCGCACAACCCGAGTCAAATTTATTGCTTTTGTGTAAACTTTAAAATAATGGTACTGGCTTAGGATTTCAGGATTGAGTAGTTCGAAACTCATGCAGTGCTCCTAATCGAATACTCATGGTTTTTGTAGAGTTAGGATAGAATTAATTTTTCTTTATGCTCGTAGATTTATTTTTTTCTGCACACGTAAATATTGTTTGTACTGCTCAAAATCTGAATCTGGGATAATCGAACGATAATGTAGGAATGTGTGTAGCCGCCACTAGACTCGTATTGCTCGAGTTGGGAGGAAGGATCATCTTTCTCGGTGGCTAAGAACTTGCCCTAAGCTACTCTCGAAGCATTGGTGCACGATTAGTCAAGCGTGAGCATGACGTAGGCCTTCATTTTGGCTATTTTGAGCCTTGTTTAGCCTTTCCTACCTGTTAACCGTAGCATGCCAAATTTGTGCCTACCCTTCCTTTGATCCAGCTCCACTCACTTTCACCAAGGCCTGAAACTAAACCCACCATCGCAATCAAATGCTTGAGCTGATTTGTATTTACTGTTTTGTCGAGGTTGTGATAAGTGGACATTGTTTTTGGGGGTACTGAATTCATTCACATTTTGATTGCTCCATTTGGGGATTGCTAGCGCAGAAAAGAAAACAAAATTTACGAAAATAAAAAGCTGATTCGCGCAAAAGAGAGAAAAATATGAAAGAATTGCTTTGAGATTTCAATCCCCATCCTCTTTATTGATTTTGGTCGGGTTCAACCGTGTTCACACCCGGATTTCAAGCTAAGTCTGGGAGCGTGTGCCCCATTCATTTCTAAGTGGCTGTTTTGGTTTGGGTTTTATTCGCTCGCTTTGGTTGCATAGAGCCTTCATGTTTATCTTTGACTACCAAGCTGTCGCTTAAGCCCCATTTTCGCCTACAAGTCCTACTGATTCACGCTTAAATCTAACCCGTGCCATGGAGAGAGTGTGAACGTGCAAGCATATGGTCCCCGACATTGGTGGATTCCTTTGGAGGTGATCCTGAGTCCTGAACTTTGGTAATGCTCACCTTAGTGGCCTGCCTAATTTCTTCCTACACATGATCACAAGATTCTCCAGAATTCTAATTTTGAGCAATTACAATATTTATTTACGTCTGTCGAATAGTTTAAACAACGTTGTATAATTAAAAAGTTTTTCTATTATGTCTTCTATACCCATGATATATTTGATTTCTCGTCTTACTTCTTTTTGAAATTTCTGAGCCAGTTAGCTATCTTCTAGTCCACGGAGTAATGATTTGCTCTGGACGTGCAAATGGTTAAGTCTGGGGGTGTGATGAGTCCACATTTTACACTGATTTTTGGACTCATCTAGGCTAGTTTTATCGTCTTAGCACTACACTTGAGAGCCTTTATTGCTTATTTGTGCTTATGTACCTATTTCACGATTAAGAGCACTGTAGGCCCGTTTCTGTGTGCTTTCTGTGTTTCTATATTGTTGTTATTCTTTAGCCCTATCTCGGGGATGTGGTGTGCACGTTCTGGTGGCCTATCTGCCCCTTCTGCTGGTACAGTGGTCGTGTGCGTGCTCCGGAACCACTCGGGAGACACCGACGTTGCAGGAATACTGCGCACGACCACTGGACTTATTGCGCATGACCACTGGTCGTGCGCCACCGATCATACGCATTACATTACCTTTTTCCTAATCCTGTCTCGGTAATCGCACGAGCACTGGCCGTAGTGCGCACGACCACTGGTCGTGCGCCACTGCTCGTGCACATATATGCTGATGCTTCTTGTCCAGGTTGCATGTCTATTTAGAAAAGTCGCACGATCATCGACCTACAGTGCGCACGACCACTGGTCGTGCGCCACTGATCGTGCGCACTGCTTCTGCTGCCTCTGTATTTAAGGCCCTGCTCCGTGATTTAGGTCAAGCCTGTCATTTGCTGTAATCGGAGAGTGCGCGAGAATCGCCATTTCACTTCTCCAGCTGCTCCATCACCTCCACCTTCGTCAGGAGGCCATTTCCAACTACTCCGAAGCTTTTCAACTCTCCGGCGAAGCCCTCGGCCATTGATGACTTCAACTCCAAGCTTTCTTGTGGAGTTGGTGAAGTAGATAACCTAGAGAACCGACTTAAAGGCCTTCGAGGTGACAGCTCGTTGGTACCGAAAGCCTCCTTGGATTGAGCCCGGAAGCGGATTGACAACTCGCTACTCCGGCCACGACCCGCGGTGGATCTTCACTCTCTTTTGGTTTACTCCTCTTCCCCTTCCTCTGTAGTATGGAATTTTTTGAGCAGTGTAATGAATACTTTCATCTATGAAAATCAAGTTTATTTTATAACTAATGGAATGTTAGTATCTTCTTATGCTTGTGAGTATTGTCTGTGAATGTGCCTCGCTCACCCCACATCCACTTCATTCTCGTGTCTTGTCCGATTGCACTCCACATAAGAACACTGCAATCCATTAGCTTCCCTTCCACTCGCCCAACTGAAGTTCGGCATCGCGGTCGACAAACCCACTCCACCTTGCAAAGCGGTGCTGTCGACCGGCATAGCTTTTACTAGTTTCGTAGATCAAACATCCACAATCTCCATAGTCCTCTATTTCCTCTTTTTTCTATTTATAACTCTCATAACGATATTCTCTGTACTGTTGCCGTTCTACGCTAATCGCATTCCTCAAGAGACCGACACTCGGGGATGTATTCCCAAAACTTTATTACTTGTGCGACCGGTGAGCTTGCCAATTTACACGCATCAGTACCCAACCTATCTTGTAAACTCTTCCAAAAACGAGACGTAAATCTGGAGTCTTGATCTGATACGATGCTGACAGGTACTCCATGTAATCTGATGACGTCTTCAAGATACAGCTCAGCTATCTTCTTCATGGAATACCTAATCTTAAAGGGCACAAAGTGAGCACACTTTGTCAATCTATCGACTATTACCCAAACAGAGTCGTGCCCACGGGGAGATTTTGGTAGACCTGTGATGAAATCCATTGAAATACTCTCCCACTTCCACTATGGAATATCTAGCGGTGTCAGTTTACCACCAAGCCTTCTATGATCTGCAATAACACGCTGTTGGAACCCTAGTTTGATTTGGGCTAGGTTCACTAACTTAGGATCATGTGACCCACAATGTATAGCCAGGGTCGTAATTGTGTCCTAGAGTCTAGGCAAAGTCCTTAGAGTCAACATCACATGGATCAGCTATCAACAAGACTGCTAGAGACTCAAGACTTAGAAGATTTCAAGAATCTGTAAAGTGAGTTCGACGTTCGTCGAACTCAGGTCGACGATAGTCGTGCTCAGCTCGACGATCTCAGAGTAAATTCTCTGAGTTGAGCTCGATGAACTTGGTACTCAGGTCGACGAAAACTTGGACACTACAACAACACTTCAAGTTCAGAAAACATCCAGATATTCTAAGCCCTAAGTATCAGACTTTGGTTGACGAACTTAGTTCTCAGCTCGACGAACTCTATTCTTTGGTCGACGAATCATTGGACTACTACAACATTCTGTCAAGTCTATGTTCTCTAGTCTCAGGTCGACAAACTCAGTTCTCTGCCCGACGAATTCTGGACTCTATACTTCAACACTTTCATTTAGAAATTATTCTAAGTCCAGACTGAACTCCAGTCAACGAACACATTTACCAGCTCAATGAACTTCAAACACAGAATAGGCAAAGTTTAGAAGAGACAGCAGCTCAGTTTCCAGCTCGACGATCATGGAACTCAGCTCGACGAACAGAAGCCATCTGGTTGACGAACCAAACATCTTAGCTCGACGAACTGTGGACTCAGTTCGACGATTTCTGTCAACTGTTTGACGATTACAAATCAAGTCATTTCCAGCCCTGTCCCCATGATTACTGCAATAATTTCTGAGTAATCAATGCTCTAACATTCTCTGAATATAACCGTTAGAGGAGCATTGATTAGGATATTCTCCAGGATTATTGCTTGCCATTTTTCCACGGGACAGTTTGGTGAAATTATTCAATGCTGCTTATTCTCTAGGCCGTCAGCATTGAATGTGGAAGGAAATCAAAATTCGAAAGACCAATTTCCTCGAGAAATATAAAAAGAGATTTTTCTCTCTTTCCGGATAGTACGACACACAGACAGAATGAAAGTCAAAAATATACAGAGAGAATAATACTGAATCAGAAAAGAAAAAAAAAACTCAACCTGTCTGCTCTCAGTCTGACACAAGATTTCTGATCTGAAGAAGAAGAACAATCATTCAAAGATCAAGAGTCTTCATTCTTCAAACTCTCCAGGACACTTCACAGGACAACAAATCTTCCATCTGTCAAAGAAGTTCATGAAGATCTCTTTGATTAAGGCTGGAAGCTTGAAGGCCTATCAACCTGTGTAAAGCTCTAGTTCTCCTGAACTCATCTACATCTCAGGGGGAGCTTTGACAACATCACTGAATCCACATAGTCTTCTCATTGTGATTCAGAAAAGAAGATTTCCATGACTCTCTCATCCCCACCTTTGTAATGGGTTGTCATCTCCCATTAAAAGTGATTCCTGGTTACAAGTCACCTGATCAAAAGACTTGAGGATTTGGTTTTTAAGCACCTGATCAAAAGCTCATTGGTGTCAGGAACCTGATCAAAAACCTGAGTGGAATCCTACCAGGGTGGTAGAAGAGTGGATGTATCCAGGATGGGGAACCACTATAAAATTTCTTGTGTCATCTGGTTGCCCTTTTCTTTTTGTTCTTGTTGTGCTTGTGTTTTTAGGACTGTTGTGTTATTATTTACTTTAGTTTAATTCTGCAAATTTTTATTACAGCAGAAGCTGTAATAGTTTTATAAGGACCTACAAATACTCTATTCACCCCACCCCCTCTGGAGTATAGTAGATATAACACATCACTTTCAATTGGTATCAGAGGAGGTTCCTTTGGTTGTACAAGCTAAACCTTGAACCAAAGATCCTTTGTTAGATCTAAACATTATTTCATTTTCATTTAGATTATAAACACAGCCATGACACATAACAAGGATTATGCAAGCACCAAACCTCCATTTTGCAACCTTAATAGGTTTGTCATTTGGAAGACAAGAATCAAGTTGTACATGAACTCTATTGATGAAGACATCTACAACTCTATTTTGACAGGTCTCCCACAGGCATCTACATCTACAACATCTTCCAGCAACAATGCAATCCCACCACCTGAGTGGACTGAAGCCCAGAAGAAGTCCAAGATTGTTGATGCCAAAGCAAACTTTAATAATAATCATTCGTCTAACTGTGATCGACGAACTTTTTATGGTTCGTCGAGCAGAGGTCAACGAACGTGGGGCACAAAAAATGAATATGTTCATTCTGTGGGCAGAGATCGATGATCTCAACCCAATTCATCGAACTCTAGTAGACGAAATTACAGATATTCGTCCAACCCAGAAAGATTTAACGAAAATTTTAACTATAACTGCAACTTAAATAATTCTAGAAAAGCATTTAATCCTTTAGCTGATTGGGTTATATCACCTAGAAGATATCACCCTCTAGGATATAAATCCCAACCAGAATTTTCAGTTATTTCCAGCTTTTCATATCAACAAAACAAAGGACCCAAGGTAACCTGGGTCAAGAATATCTAACTACTTTCATTGCAGGAGAAGAGCTGTCTAGGAGTAAATCAGCCATGGTACCTGGACAGTGGATGCTCCAAACACATGACAGGTAGCAAAGACAATCTCACCAATTACAAGTCCAAGCTAGGGCCAAAGGTGATCTTTGGTGATTCAAAAAGTGGCCAGTCTGAAGGATATGGAGCAGTGAAGATTGGAGCAGTTACATTCAATAAAGTAACATATGTAAGAGGACTCAAACATAACCTCATCTCAATAAGTCAACTTTGTGATGAAGGTTATCAGGTAACTTTTAACTCTAGCTCTTATATTATTTCATCTAAAGGAAACAAACATGTTTTAATTGGAAATAGACAAGGCAACATATACTTAGTTGATTTTCTATCTGCCACTTCTAATATCTGTTTACTTAATTTAACTAGTAACCAGAATGATTTATGGCATAAAAGACTAGGTCATGTTAATCTGAAAAACATTGCTAGGATATCTAAAGACAACCTTGTTAGAGGTCTACCTCCTAGTCCATACAAGAAGGAAGGCCTTTGCAGGGCTTGTCAATTAGGCAATCAAACTAAATCTAGTTTCAAATCCATTAATAAAAGTGATTCACCTAGATTTTGTATTTGCTACACATGGATCTATTTGGACCCATTTCTATACAAAGCCTAGGAGGGAAATCCGACACTTTGGTTATTGTAGATGACTTCTCCAGGTTCACTTGGGTATTCTTTCTGAGATCTAAGTCAGATACCTTCAAGGTTCTTACAGATTTTCTCAGGACCATATAGATTGAGTTCTCTACTCATGTTGCATTGATCAGAAGTGATCATGGCACAGAGTTTGAGTCTCTTCTTATGCATGAGTTCCGTGAGAAGGAAGGTATCAGGAATTGCTTCTCAGCTCCTAGAACTCCTCAACAAAATGGGGTAGCAGAAAGGAAAAATAGGATACTCATTGAAGCTCCAGGTACATTGCTTGCTGATGCATACATGCCACTAACCTTTTGGGCAGAGGCTCTACACACTACAAACTATGTCCTGAACCGAAGCTTAATTCACAAACTAAAAAACAGGACTCCCTATGAATTGCTTAAAGGGAAGAAACCTAAAATAAACTATTTTAAAGTATTTGGTTATACCTGTTATATACATAATAACAACAAGAAATACATTCAAAAGTTTGAGGCTAAGGCTGAAGTGGGAATTTTTCTAGGATATTCCCAAGTAAGCAAAGCCTATAGGGTATTTAATAAATCATCACTGATAATTGAGGAATCAATTCATGTAAGCTTTGATGAGACTAACATGTATTGCAAGGAGAAAGAAGTTTCTACCAATAACTCTTTGCAGGTACCTCACTTATGTGAGAAGTTGGATGACCTAAACCTTACCCAAGAGGTTCCAACTCATCCCTCTCCACAAGTCAATGAAGATAGTGAAGAAGAAAGCATTGAAGGGATTGACTCTCCTCCAACAGCCAACATAATTACACAAGAGGAATTGGTTTCAAATGCTGTTGCACAACCAACTCCACCCACTGATCTTGTCATACTTAGGGATGACCCCAGATCTCAAGTGATTGGAGACATATCAGCAGGTGTACAGACAAGGCATCAACTCAATCAAGATGTGATGCATGCCTGTTTTCTCTCTCAAATTGAACCTCAATCCATTCATGATGCAGAGCAAGATCCCCACTGGATCATTACAATGTAGGAGGAATTAAATCAATTTGAGAGATGTAGAGTTTGGGATTTGGTTCCAAGACCACAAAACTACCCAATTATTGGAACCAAATGGGTATACAGAAATAAGCTTGATTCCCAAGGAGTTATTGTGAGAAACAAGGCTAGGCTTGTTGCTCAAGGCTATAGGCAAGAGGAAGGAATAGATTATGATCAAATCTTTGCTCCTGTTGCAAGGTTAGAAGCCATAAGAATATTCCTAGCCTATGCATCCTAAAAGAAATTCAAGGTCTACCAAATGGATGTGAAGAGTGCATTCTTAAATGGAGTATTAAAAGAAGAGGTTTATGTTGAACAAACTCCAGGTTTTGTCTCTCTAACTCATCTTTTGTATGTATTCAAGTTGCATAAAGCCCTTTATGGTCTAAAGCAAGCTCCAAGAGCTTTGTATGAGACCCTAGCAAGCTTTTTTTAGAGCGTAAATTCATTAGAGGCATATTAGATAAAACACTTTTCACTTGACATCATAAGCACCAAATCTTATTAGTACAAATATATGTGGATGACATCATCTTTGGGTCTACTGATTCAAAATTGTGCAAGAGATTTTCTGACCTCATGCATTCCAAATTTGAAATTAGTAGCATGGGTGAGCTTTCTTATTTCCTTGGTCTCCAAGTGAAACAACTCCCTAATGGCATCTTCATCTCTCAAGCTAAATATGCTAAAGAGCAAATAAAGAAGTTTGGGATGGCTGATGCCTCAGCAAAGAAAACACCTATGCCTACAAATGCTGTGATTGACTCTGATGCATCAGGGAAACCTGTAGATCAGAAACTATATAGGGCATTATTGGGTCCCTACTATATCTCACAGCTGGCAGACCTAATATCATGTTTGCCACATGCTTTGTGCTAGGTTCCAAGTGAACCCTAAAGAATCTTACCTTATTTTCCTAAAAAGAATTTTGAGATATATAAAGGGTTGTCCTAGTCTAGGCCTATGGTATCCCACAGAATCAGAATTTGAGTTAACTGGATACTCAGATGCTGATTTTGCTGGATGCAGGGTGGACTTAAAAAGTACCTTAGGAACTTGCCAGTTCCTTGGTATGAGATTAGTGTCCTGGTTTTGTAAAAAGCAATCCTCTTTGTCAACCTCCACTGCTGAGGCAGAATACATTGCTGCTGGTAGCTGTTGCTCACAGATGCTATGGATACAAAACCAACTGCTAGACTATGGTCTCAACTTAAATAATTCAACTCTACTTTGTGATAACACAAGTGTTATAGCCATAGCATAGAATCCAGTCCATCACAGTAGGATAAAGCATATAGACATTAGGCATCATTTCATTAGAGAGTGTGTAGACAAAAATAAAATTAATCTTGTCTATATCTACGTTGATTTACAAAGAGCTGATATGTTCACCGAACCTCTGGATGAGAAAAATCATGTATTCTTTATAAATTAGCTTGGAATGATAAATGGAGAAGATTTAGTTTAAGTTCTGTCTGCACTCGACGAATTTTCCAAAGTTCGTCGAACGGAGTTCGACGAACCGGGGAAAGTTTGAGACATCTTCGTCGAACAGAGGTGGACGAACTCTCTGTGAGTGAAAAAATTTTCGTCGACCAGAGATCGAAGAACTTGCTTCAGAAGATATTCGTCGAACGGCGCTCGACGAATGGTCTTCAATTCTTCAGGATGAGATTGACGAATTATTTACTTCTAAATCATTTCATCGAACTCCGTTCGAAGAATTGTTTTTTGTTTTCGTGGAACGGAGTTTGTCGATTCATATTCTGGAAAACCTTATATCTAGGTTTGCTTCTACCTCCATCCTGTGCTTTCTGTTCTCTTGCACTTGATCGCCGTTTCTCTCTTTTGCAGGTGATTCCATGGCGATTCCATCAGGATCTCTAGCCACTATGAAGTTTGACAACGGGTTTGATGTCGACTTCGAATCGTTGCAGTACTCGGATCCAATCTTTCTATATATTCTGTAACTTCTGGAAGAACAAAATTTGAAGAACCTGATGACTACAAGGATAAAGTTGGCAGGAACAGAAATTCGAGAATGGGTATATACTTCATCAACATCTGAAGACAATACTATGATAGGATCAATAGCGGGTAACACTGTTTCCTTAACTCCCGCAGTTTTAACTGAAATATTTGGTTTGATAAATGGAGAAGAGGAATTAGAAATTGATTCTGAAGAGTTTGATACGATGCTAAAACTGATGGGTTATGTTGGTGACAACCCAAACAAATTGTTGAAGAAGCATCTGTCTACAACATACAAGTTTCTGGCAGACATTGTTGGGAAGGTCTTGCTTGGCAAGCATACTGCCCATGACTACATCACAATGCATCAGTTCTTGGTCATGTGTGCAGTGATAAACAAGAAGTAAGTGGATTGGGCTCAGATCCTTTTTGATCTGATAAAGAAGAAAAATAATAAGAAAGAAGTGTGTTTTGGAAGGATCCTAGGGATCTTCCTAAAGGAGAAGGCTGTTGAATCCCTGGTCTCTCAGACAATATTCATTAATGCCAGCAAAAGGCTTACATGTCCCTTGTTTGGTAGGTGGGAGAGGACCATAACTCAGCCATCCAAGGCTTCTACCTCCTCCACCCCAGCTTCTGAATCCACCAGGGCTGTTAAAGCCACTCCCCACCCTACTGAAGAGATTCATCCAACACCACCATCTCTTAAAGCCCCCCTTCTAGCAACACAAATCCATCCCTCTTCCACACCTCCATCATCCCCTACTCAACATCCTACTCCACCACAATCTCCACATGCTTCACCAGCACTAACTCCTCCATCATCTCCACTTCCTCCTCATTTATCCTCCATACCAATTTTCAACATACCTCCATCACCTCCTAATTCCCCTTTTCCTCCAACCACCCACATGGAAGATGTCACCCATCCCTCCCCATCAACATCTATCATCCCTCAACATGCATCCCCTCCAGATGTTCACATACCAGATGCTCCACTTCCTATCCCTCCCACAGTTCCCACTTCTACACCTTCTGCAACATCATCTACCACTCTACCATTGGACACATCCACAATTACTTCTCTCATTGCCCTCCTCACTCCCCTTCTCAAAACCCTAATAGTAGAGGCCATTACACCTCTTGCTACTTCAATTACTACCTTATCTGTACAGATCACTGCCCTCACTACTGCCACATCTTCAGTCAGGGGCATGGCTTCAGATCTTACTGAAACCATGTAGGGGGAGATGTCTGATGATGAAGCTGTAGTAGTTCCAGCAGTAGCAGGTCCAACAGCAGTAGCAGCTCCAGCAGTAGAGGCAACAACAGTAGCAGCAGATTGTACAGAGTATATTGATACAGATGATCTTGATTTTATTATATTAATACTGACATGGACTTGGAAGAGTTAGTCTCTAAGCAAATAATTACTGGTGGTGATTTCATCATTAATCCCACGTTTGATTTAGAAAATTTGTTGAAGAATTTTGAATTTGCAGTTTTAAGATGTCTTACAGCAGAACATACTACTAAGCCATACTTAGATATTGTACCATATACATCCACAGTAAGTCCACTAGTTGCAAAGTAACTTAGTGATAGTTTTGTTGTTCCTGAGCCTATAATTATTCCAGCTCCTTCAGCAATTTCTTCTACTCATAGTTATGTCATGGATGACTCTCCATTGCCAGATCTGGATGATGTGATCTTGGCTGACATTCAACAAGAATAAAAGGCAGCTGCTGAAAGCACTGTCAGAGTTGATGACACTCCAGCTTCTTCTATGGCTTCTCCTCCAGTTCCTGTTGATATTCCTGCTCAAGTTCCTTCTCAACCTGATAAGCCTATCATTTCAGCTGAGGCACTGAAGTCTCTGAATGCTTTATCTGATAATCCTCAAAGGTCTGATGATGAGGATAGTGATTATGAGGATGATGATGATGAATCTGATGATGAACTAAAGAGGAAGCCAGTCTCGAAGAAAAGAAAATCTCCTCCTCCTCTTACTCCTAGGCCTAATCCTAACAATGACACTTCTTATTACATTCTTCAAAAGATAACAACATTTAAAGAGATGCCAGATTGGATGTGGTTGTCCAAGAATCAGCAGAAGGAGAGGAATAAAAGCAGAAGATACTCTCCTCCTCCAATTCAAAGATACAAAAAAGATCCACCTCCTCCTCCTCCAGCAACAGGAACCTCTGGATTAGCATATCAAAGATCTCCTTCTATTACCCAGACCTATCAAAGGCAAGACAGATCTTCAAATCCTACCCGAGCTGGATCATCTGATAAGCATTCATCCTCTCAAAGCTCTATAACTTCAGGAAAGTCAAAAGGAAAGTTTAGTGAAGTCCCTCCTCCCAGTTCTTTATACTCCAGTCAGAAACAACAACATACAATGTCTACAAATTTCCAGGACCAATCAACTCAGTTCAGAATTTCTTCTTTAAAGACAGACCAGGTAGCAAATTCAGAGAGACCTCCTTCTCCTCCTCTTGATCCTAAGCTTGACCCCAACTTCAGAATAGCAAGGTTTAATGAATTAGTTGGGTTCTCTCAAATGAATAAAGCCAGGAAAGAAGATCAAGACCCCTATAAATTCACTACTATGTCATCATATAGAGAGAAATAACTTAACAGATTGCAGGTCAGCAAGAAAGTATTTAATCCAACAGAGTATATGCCTCTTCATCCTGAAGCAGTTATCCCCAGGGCTACATCTCTGAAGATTTTAGGGGCTGCTGACATTACCATGACTAGTGTGCAAGCTTCAGATCCTGACAAAGAAATAATATTTACAAAGCCAGGAGACAAGAGCAAGGATGTAATGCCAAAGGAAAAGAAGCAGAAAAAGTGATTTTGAACTCTATTTATCCTTCTGCATTATTTATAACTGCTTTATATTTTATGAACAAAGCTCATGTATATATATATATCTGCTACATTTGTTATCTATCTCTGCCAGATGTATGCTTTTATGCTTTGTTTATTTTCAGTTGAAGTCTGAGTCTATGGTTAGTAACCTCACCCAAATAGGGGGATATTGTTGGATCCCTAGTTTGATTTGGGCTAGGTTCACTAACTTAGGATCATGTGACCCATAATGTATAGCCAGGGTCATAGTTGCGTCCTAGAGTCTAGGCAAAGTCCTTAGAGTCAACATCATATGGACCAGCTATCAACAAGACTGCCAGAGACTCAAGACTTAGAAGATTTCAAGAATCTGTAAAGTGAGTTCGACATTCGTCGAACTCAGGTCGACGATAGTCATGCTCAACTCGACGATCTCAGAGTAAATTCTCTGAGCTGAGCTCGACGAACTTGGTACTCAGGTCGACGAAACCTTGGACACTACAACAACACTTCAAGTTCCGAAAATATCAAGATATTCTAAGCAATTAGTATCAGACTTTGGTCGAAGAACTTAGTTCTCAGCTCGACGAACTCTATTCTTTGGTCGACGAATCATTGGACTACTACAGCATTCTATGAATGCTATGTTCTCTAGTCTCAGGTCGACGAACTCAGTTCTCTGCCCGATGAATTCTGGACTCTGTACTTCAACACTTTCATTCAGAAATTATTCTAGGTCTAGACTGAACTCCAGTCGACGAACATATTTACCAGCTCGACGAATTTTAGAGATAGAATAGGCAAAGTTTAGAAGAGACAGCAGCTCAGTTTCCAGCTCGACGATCATGGAACTCAGCTCGACAAACAGAAGTCGTCTGGTCGACAAACACAACATCTCAGCTCGACGAACTGTGGACTCAGTTCGACGATTTCTGTCAATTGTTCGACGATTCCAGATTAAGTCATTTCCAGCACTGCCCCATGATTACTGCAATAATTCCTGAGTAATCAATGCTCTAACATTCTCTTAATATAACCGTTAGAGGAGCATTGATTAGGATATTCTCCAGGATTATTGCTTGCCATTTTTCCACGGGACAGTTTGGGGACATTATTCAATGCTTCTTATTCTCTAGGCCGTCAGCATTGAATGTAGAAGGAATTCAAAATTCGAAAGACCAATTTCCTCAGGAAATATAAAAAGAGATTTCTCTCTCTTTCCGTATAGCACAACACATAGATAGAGAGAAAATAAAAAATATACAAAGAGAAGAATACTGAATCAGAAAAGAAATAAAAACTCAACCTGCCTGCTCTCAGTCTGACAAAAAATTTTTGATCTGAAGAAGAAGAACAATCATTCAAAAATCAAGAGTCTTCATTCTTCAAACTCTCCAGGACACTTCAGAGGACAACAAATCTTCCATCTGTCAAAGAAGTTCCTGAAGATCTCTCTGATCAAGGCTGAAAGCTTGAAGGACCTAT
This sequence comes from Platanthera guangdongensis, assembly GCA_039583875.1. Taxonomy (NCBI): domain Eukaryota; kingdom Viridiplantae; phylum Streptophyta; class Magnoliopsida; order Asparagales; family Orchidaceae; genus Platanthera; species Platanthera guangdongensis. The sequence continues at coordinate 85,665,929 of CM077164.1, read as the reverse complement.
CACCCTATGCAAAGCTCCAGTTCTCCTGAAATCTTCTACATCTCAGGGGGAGCTTTGACAACATCACTGAATCCATATAGTCTTCTCATTGTGATTGAGAAAAGAAGACTTCCATCACACTCTCATCCCCACCTCTGTAAAGGGTTATCATCTCCCTTCAAAAGTGATTCCTGGTTACAAGTCACCTGATCAAAAGACTTGAGGATTTGGTTTTTGAGCACCTGATCAAAATCTCATTAGTGTCAGGCACCTGATCAAAAACCTGAGTGGATTCCTACCAGGGTGGTAGAAGAGTGGATGTACCCAGGTTAGGGAACCACTATAAAATTCTTGTGTCGTCTGGTTGCCCTTTTTCTTTTTGTTCTTGCTGTGCTTGTGCTTTTAGGAGTGTCGTGTGATTATTTACTTAAGTTTAATTCTGCACATTTTAATTACAGCAGAAGCTGTAATAGTTTTATAAGGACCTAGAAATACCCTATTCACCCCCCCCCTCTAGAGTATATTAGATCTAACACATCACTTTCACACGCTGACACGTGTAACATTCTGACACAAACCTTGATATGTCATTCTTCATTCCTGACCACCAAACAATTTGTTTTAGATCTTTATACATCTTGGTGGAAATATAATGGTAGGAAATACTGGAACCATGAGCTTGTTTACAAATCTTAGCCCGAATGTCACCAATGGAAGAAATACAAAATCAACTCTAATATTTCAGAGTACCTAACTCGTCCAAAGAGAAATCAGGTAACTCACCTTTCTCAGTTCTCTTCCAGAGGTGCAACAAATCAGGATCCTCCTTCTGGTGCACTCTGGTAAGGGAAATCCAAGAGGGCTCTTCTGCTTCCAAACTAGCAGGCACAGAACTACTCCCAACCTCAATGTCCATCAACAAGAATTCTTCCACCAGGGATTGTATAGACAGATTGAAGATTTCAGAGGTCTTTCTACTCAAAGCATCAGCTACTATGTTAGCCTTTCCCGGGTGATAAAGGATCTCTAATTCATAATCGGCTATATACTACAACCACCTACGTTGGCGCAGATTTAACTCCTTTTGAGGGAAGACGTACTTCAAACTCCTATGATCTGTGTAGATCTAGCACAGCGCGCCGTACAATAAATGTCTCCAAAGATTCAACGCATAAATTACCGCAGCAAACTCTAAATCATGCGTAGGATAGTTTCTTTCATGAACTTTTAATTGCCTTTATCCATACGCATGCACCTTCTTGCATCAGAACACAACCAAGTCCAATATGTGATGCATCCACATATACAACATACTCAAGTTCTTCAGTAGGCAGGGTTAAAATTGGAGCAGTACACAATCTCTTTTTCAGCTCTTGAAAGGCTTCTTCACACTTATCGCTCCAAATAAACGCGTTGTTCTTCTGTGTTAGTCTAGTTAGAGGGGCAGACAACACAGAGAACCCTTCCACGAACCTTCTATAGTAACCGGACAGACCTAAAAAGCTCCTAATTTCCTTAAGAGTAGAAGGTCTCTTCCATTCCATCATAGCAGAAATATTTGTTGGGTCTACGGAAATACCGTACTTACTCACAACATGCCCCAAAACTGACACCTGGGGTAACCAAAATTCACACTTACTCAACTTAGCATAGAGCTTGTTCTCCCTCAGAGTTTCCAAAACCAAACGCAAGTGTTGAGTATGCTCCTCAACACTGCGAGAATACACTAGGACGTCGTCTATGAACACAATAACAAAATGGTCCAAGAAATCCTTGAACACTCTATTCATTAAATCCATGAATGCAGAGGGTACATTAGTCAGTACAAAGGACATCACCAAGAACTCAAAATGTCGGTGCCGGGAATGAAAAGCCATCCGGGGTACATCAGCCTCATGGACTCTCAACTGGTGGTAGCCTGAATGAAGATCAATCTTCGAAAACACAGCGCATCCCCACAACTGATCAAATAGGTCATCAATCCGGGGCAACTGATATCGGTTCTTAATGGTTACCTTATTTAATTCTCGATAATCTATGCAGATCCTCATAGAACCATCTTTCTTCTTAACGAATAAAACAGGAGCACCCCACGGAGAAGAACTTGGCCTAATAAAACCACACTGCAGCAACTCATCCAGCTGAGTGCGCAATTCTTCTAACTCACGCGGAGCCATATGGTAAGGTGCCTTAGCAATTGGACGAGTACCTGGCTCGAGGTCTATCACAAACTCCACCTCTCTTTCAGGAGGAAGTCCTGGAAGACTATCCGGAAAGGCATCTGGAAACTCTCGCACCACCAAGACTCCTCAAGACGTGGGGTAACAAAAGCTGTTTCCAAAGCTGACAGAGAAACAAGATACGCCTCGCAACCAGACTCTAAAGCTCGGCAAGCATGCACTGCAGAAATAAGGAGGGAACCCTTACCTGTAGAACCATAGACACCCATAGGTTGACCACTATCCATCCTGAAATCCAACCGCTTAGCCTTGCATCGGATGACTGCATCATACTTGGACAACCAGCCAATGCCCAAAATCACGTCAAAGTCTGCCAGATGCAATACCATTAGATCCGCAAAAGCTATGAAATCGCATAGAAAAATAGGGCATCTCTAAATTCCCCGATTTCGTATAACCAGATCTCTAGAAGGAAGTTGACGTTGAAGGAGTCCTCTAACTGAACCGCATCTAAACGATGTCTATCAACGAAACTCCGCGCCACAAAAGAATGGGTGGCACCCGAATCAAAAAGGACGCGTGCCCACCTATTCTGCACCTTAAACTCCCCTAAAACGTAACGTACAAAACTAAACGAACGAAACTAAATCAAACAATGTAGGGTAAAAGTAAAACTTGAATCTGACCTGATACCTCCTGGGTAGAGGTCTGAGCTTCATCTCTAGTCACCACATTTAGCTTTCCTTTTCCCTTATCCTGGGATGGTGGCAGCGGCAGCGCTCGAAGTGAGGTAGGCTGTAGTGGGTGCTGAGCCTGAGGGCACGAAGACTTCATGTGTCCCTTCTACCTGCACTGGAAACAAGTCTTTTCTTTTATCCAGCAACGATTCACATCATGTCCCTTCTTTGAACAGAATGAGCACACCAGCTCTCCCTTGGGTGCGCCTTGGATGGCGAGCACCTGCTGCTGCTTCAGGGCGGCGGTCCTCTTGAAACACCTTCGTAAGAGTGGCCAGGTCGATCACAGAAGCTACAAATTCCCCCACCTTTCTTTTTCGAAGAAGGGCCGGATGCCCTAGAACTTCCATCCTCAACACCTTTCGTCTTATCTTTTCTCGCCGCAGCGCCTCGATTCTTGGCATTTTCGATTGACTCAACCTTTAGTGTGGCCTCCACTGCCTCAGCATAAACTTCTGCTCGATAAGTGCATGCCAACTGCTGGACATCGCTTCTTAGTCCACCAAGAAAATGCTTCACTCTTCCCTCCTTCGAAGCTACCGAATCAGGAGCAAATCTACTCAACTTGCTAAACTCAATCTCGTACTCGCTCACCATGAGTTGTCTCTACTTCAGATGCAGAAAGTTATTCATGAGACGGTCCTGCTCGACCGAGGGCAGAAACTTTTTCAGCAACATCTTCTTAAAAGAGTCCCAGGAACAGCCTTCCTTCAGACTCTCCTTTTCACGAATCCACCAACTATTGCTAGGTCTTTTAACTGGTAAGTTGTAATCATAACCTTCTGGACTTCTAGAATCCCGGAATACGAAAACATCTCTTCAATTGAGATGATCCAATCATCGAAAATCATAAATTCGGCACTCCCGTCGTAGGTGGGAGGTCCCAATCATTGGAAGTGCGATATAAAATTCATTTCTGGTGGTATTGCCACTGGGGCCACCAGAGGGGCAGGAGTATCGGGCACAGCTTGACCGAAGGCAGGATCTTGCACTGAAGGTTGCTGCACTGGAGTGGCAGGCAACAATGACTGAATTTGTGAATTTGATCGCAACTAATTGTCTCGACAGAGCCTCATTGCTCTGGCGCAGACTCTCGGTAATCGCATCACTTTGCGCTCCCGATGACTCACCCTCTGACTGGGGAGTCGACCTCATCGCAATACGCTTAGGAGGCATTTTTAAACAAAAACAAACGAACAACTCAATTAAAATCCTAGATTATGACTAGGGCAAACAAAATTAGTTCAGACCATACTTGAAAGACACTTGCTTAAGCTGTCACTTGCTCTAGTATTTTATAATGATAATATGTCCTACTTAGGATGATATCCTATCATCCTATTGACTCATTTGCCTATGATATGAATGTATGGATACTTTACTCTTATTTAAAATCATGTGTGTTGGTGGTTAAAACTCCAAAAATTATTTACGGTCACGCGGCGACCCGGCGGTTTTATTTGAGCAAAAGGCGGAAGTGGTTTTTTATTTAGAAAACGGGGCGCGCGTATTAGTTTATTTGGATATAAAACGGGTTAGATCGAGTTTTAACGAAAGGAGGCAAGTGCACCTATCATCAGTAGTACAGGATATTCCGGGTGGAATATCGAGGTCGTATTGTTCTCGGGGTCGGTTCGATTATTTCTACTCTTCCCTGGAGGGGACTATTATTTTACCGATAATTATCTTGTCGGGATATTTTATATATAATAAAAAGCAGAAAATGGCAGAAAGAAAATGAAAGCATGAAGGTGGTGCCGATGAAGAGCTTAGCTCGATGGCACCGAGAAAACAATTGAACTAAAATAGACTTTAAATAAAAAGAGCTCCTAAGTTTCAAATTAATTAAGGCGGAGACTTGGCCGTGGAGGTTCCACTAAAATGATCTCACCTATCTCTAGGACTATCGCTCACCTGAACGCTAAGACTATTCGACCGAACGTTAGTCCGACGAAGGATTCCTCTTAACGCCCGCATTATGCTAAGAACCCCGCTATTGGGTGGGGAACCCAATCCGGTAGAGTTGGCGCTCCTCCTCTCTCGAGGGTTAGTGCGGAACTCTCTTTGCCAAGGGGTGATCTGTCCATATGCACGGCCTCTCAGCGAGCGTATGGATAACGGAAATAGGGCCCACACATCGATATGTGGTCCTACGCGTCGTTAACCCCGGGCAAACCTTAAGTACTTTTAATTAATTAGAAAAATTAGGCCTTTAGTTATTTTAAGCTATTTTATTTGTCCCAATGCTCTTCGATACCGAGGGCTAAGAACGGTTAGCCACTCATCGGAATGGGGACGGCTTGCGGTGAAAAGCAGAAAATAAAGCAGTAAAGAAAGCGGTAAATGAAAGCGATAAAATGAATGTAGTAAAGGAAAGCTGAAAACTGCAAGTCCTACTCAAACGAGTAGGACTGAAGAAAGCTGTAAAGTGCGAATCCCGGCGCAAGTGCGTGGGCGGGAGAAATGAAAGCAGTAAAACGCACACACGCAAATCCTACTCAAATGAGTAGGAGAAAATAAATGCGGGTCCTACTCAACCTAGTAGGACAAAATAAATGCCACACACGCACGCACTCTACATAAAGTAAAACTCACGCACACACTCTCTCGACATGAAAGTAAAACACACACACACACTCGACATAAATGAAAACACACGCACACGATAGAATGTAAAAACTCACACACTCTACTGAATGGAATAAAGCAAAGCGTCATTTAACTCTTAACGAGTAGGCGGAAATAAATGCGCATACATAAAAAATTGCAAAAAACTAAGTTACCGAAAAATTAAAACAACTGCATTTATACCGCTAGAATGCGGTAGAAATGCATAAAAACTGAAAATAAAAATTAAATGAGCGAAAAAGTTTTGCAAACAAAAAATGAAAATACAAGTGCTCGAAAAATAAAAATGAATACATTTCTACCGCCAAAATACAGTAGAAATGATTAAAATGAAGACAGAAAAATAAAAGGAGCAAAAGTTTAAATGAAAAATCGAAGTGCACGAAAAATTAAAACGACTATATTATCATTCATATAACTCCGTAAAAGTGCTAAAAAAGTGAGAATAAACTGAAAATAACGAAAAAGTTTTACAACCAAAAAAGGGAAAAATCTAAGTTAAAAGAAATGAAAATCACTTTGAAAACATTTTTGACGGATCTATAGGAATGCAAGTAAAGCTATAACAATCACAATCTAAACAAATCTAAGTAACGAAATTATGAAAACATAAAAGTAACATTTACACTCATACACACACACACACACCCATTTAAAAGAACGAAAAACAAAAGCTAAAGCAAAATAAGATTGCACAAGTGAGGGCATTCCGATGCATTCCAAAGTCATATAAAGAGAAGAAAAAAACATATTTTATTACATAAAAGAACAAATTACAAAGATACGAAAATAAAAGTTAAGGAGAGGGGGAGAAAATTCCCTTACATAGACTTGGACGCATCCCAACAGCACTTCCCCTATACAAAATGGATCCAAAAGGGGAACAAGAACTCAAGCAGAACACAGTTATTTATAGGGGAAAATTTACAAGTACACACCCTCTGACACGGGCGTGTCAGGGGGCGTGTCGGTACTATTCATGATGGCGGCCGTTGATTTGACAGGAAAGTGGACTTCGGGCTGGACACGTGTCGGTCTCGCGTTGGTCACGCCCCAGGTCACGGGCGTGACAGTGGGCGTGTCAAGAAGGTTGATCTGGGGGCGGGCTGCGCCGAAAGTCGTCCCGCGGGTCTTGTCGGCCAGGTGGAGAAGTGACGCCCCAGGTCACGGGCGTGACTCTGGGCGTGTCGGTTGGTGTCGACACTCAACAAACGTCGAGCGGAAAATGTCGAGTTGAAAATCGTCGAGCGGGAAGAGGTGTCACGCCCTAGGTCACGGGCGTGACGCGTATGTCACAGGCGTGACATTAGGCGTGTCGAGGAGGTCGATGATCGTTGAGCTGGAAATGTCGAGCAGGGGACACGAGCTTGGGTCACGCCCCGTGTCGGGTGACACGGGCGTGACCCCGGGCGTGTCAAGCTTTTCTCTTCAAAATTTGCTGATTTCACTGGAATTTGACGTGTCACGCCCTGGTCACGGGCGTGACCAATTTGTCACGGGCGTGACATGGCATTTTTGGCAGATTTTTGATATTTTCCTGAAAAATAAAATAAAACAAGTTAGTATAATATTTACAAAAATAGGAGCATTTTATTGAATAAAAATAAGTAAAAATGACAAAATAAATGAAAACAACTAAATTAATGTACAGAAAAATAGGTATATTTACAATTCATCAAATACCCCCATACTTAAGCTTTTGTTATTCCAGAGCAAAAGTTGGAGATGAACTTATAAGGAATAAAAGAAATCCTAAGTTTAGCTACCGCTTGAATTGATTAAAAGTAAAATCAAAATAAATATCCGGGGTCTAAGAATTAAATCCTAATTTATGAAATGTTATGAATAGAGGAAGAGTTTCAAAAAGACTTCAAGATAAAATAAAATAGAAAGAAAAAATTTATTTTTGTTAGTTTAACAAAGATGGATTGGATTTATACAAAAAACCTTAACTTAAAAGAAGTTAAAGGAAATAATGTATTTTAAAAGTTATGCTCTCAAAAAATTTTAAATTAATTCTATAATTATTGAAATAGGCTAAGTGGTTTGGTGGTTTATGAAGAAGGCTTGATTATTGAGGTGAGGTAATGTTTTCTCGAACCTCCAATTTTTTCTTTTTGGATAGTTGGGAAAATGAAATCTTATTTTCCTAACACATAATAATTTTTTTTCTTCATAAATAATAAATAACCCAATATATATGTATAGGAGTAATGAATTTTATCCTCTTATTCAATAACATATAATCTTTTTAAATATTGGGTGCCCATATTTATAGAATGAAATCTTATTCCCATTGACATAAGATCTTTTAAGGGATCAGGGTAATCATGTCAAGTAAGACATGAAAAAAATGGAAGTGGGTTTATTTTTTCAAAAAAAAAAACTAGATTTTAATAAAAAGGTTTTGAGAGCAACCATTTTAAAATGAACGTTCCAATGTTTCTAAAAGCAAAGAGTAGAAATAATTGAAATCCATGAATGTTATTTTCTAACATAAAAAACAAGCTTCTATTTATAAAATTAGAAGTGGTGGTGAAAAACAAGTTCCCTATTATAAGGAAAAAAACATTAAAAATTCTTTAAATCTTAACCCCAAACACTTAAATCTATCGAACTTTAATTAATAAACGAATAGTAAGCAAAGAATATCTAAAATTCGCATATAAATTAACTCGAAACTAGATTTTTGGAAAGCAAAAAGGGTTAAGATATGGTATATTCGAATTATTTTGTTACATAATTTAACAAAACATATATTTTTTGGATTTTTCAGAGTTTTAATCATTTTTTTGTATTTTTTTGTCATTATGATTTTTTTTGTTGAATTTTTAGAGTTATTACCTTTTTTAGGAATTTTTTTGTTTTTCTAATTTTTTGATGTTTTAGTGTTTTTTGATGAGTAATTTACAAGAATGAGGAGAGAAAGAAATGTTATTTACAAAGAAGGTAGTGGGGAAAGAGAGATTTTTACAAAAAAAGTACAAAGTGAAAACTCGAATACAGCCCGCGAACAGACTCTTATTAAGGTGGTTGGTTCGATGAGTCGAACGCCGCGGGGAAGCAAAATGCGAGTTTTTATAAATAAGAAAAAGGGGGGGGGGAGATTTTTACAAAAACTATTTACAAAGTAAAAAAAAAATATTTTTTGTTTTTTTTTTGAATTTTTTTAGTTTTATGATTTTTTTTGAAAATAAAAACAAGGAAAAAAAATTAGGTTTTATTTTTTTGTAATGTTTTTGTATTGTTATGCGTTTTTGTAAAGTGCAGAAATAAAGAAATACGAAAACACCCCCATACTTAAACCTAACATTGTCCCCAATGTTGCAATCTAAGTATGCGAAACAAATAATATACAAAATAGAATAAGTACAAAAAGAAAAAGGGAGGGTAGGAGCTTCCCTAAGACGAATCTCGGAGGCCCGGGTCGAAACCCTGCATTATTGTTAGAAGAAGAAGCAAAAATATAACGAAAAAAATAGAAAAGAGAAAGTCGGCCAAAAGGTATGCGGGCGGTAAGGGGCAAGTGCGTGGGTGACTCGGAAGGTAGCTAAGGCCTTAGCGACCATTGCGTGATAAAATGTGATCCCCTAGCGCGCACAATAATGTAAGCATGGCGAAGCAAAATGAAACGAAATAAAATAAATTAAAATAAAAGAAGTTAAATAAAACATATATACATTTGTTAAATTATTATATTTTATTTTTTTGGTATTTTTAAGTAGATTTTTTTATTTTTTAGTTGGGTTTTAGTTTCTTTTTTTTATTGATTTTTTTTAGTTTTAATTTTTTTCTTTTTTTAGTATGTTTTATGTTTTTTTTTAAGCGTTTAGATTTTTTTAGTGTTTCGTTTTAGAGTTTTTTTTGTTTTGTTTTTGTTTTTGTTGGGTTTTAGATTTTTTAGATTTTTGATTTTTAGAATTTTTAGGTTTTTTTTTAGAGTTTTTAGATTTTTTTTAAAGTTTTATACTTTTTCAAGTTTTTAGAGTTTTTGTTTTGTTTTTAAGTTAGTTTTGTTTGTTGTTGTTTTGTTTTTGTTAGTAGAAAACGACGTCATTTCAAAAAATATTTTATAAATAACAATAATATGATAAAAAATATGTATTTTAAGTTTTTTTTTTAATAGTTTATTATTATTATTATTATATATAGTTTTTTATAATAAGGTAAAATTAATAGATTTTCAGGGTTCAAAATAACGAAACGACTGTTCCCCGGCAACGGCGCCAAAAACTTGGTGATTAAAACTCCAAAAATTATTTACGGTCACGCGGCGACCCGGCGGTTTTATTTGAGCAAAAGGCGGAAGTGGTTTTTTATTTAGAAAACGGGGCGTGCGTATTTATTTATTTGGATATAAAACGGGTTAGATCGAGTTTTAACGAAAGGAGGCAAGTGCACCTATCGTGAGTAGTACAGGATATTCAGGGTGGAATATCGAGGTCGTATTGTTCTTGGGGTCGGTTCGATTATTTCTACTCTTCCCTGGAGGGGACTATTATTTTACCGATAATTATCTTGTCGGGATATTTTATATATTATAAAAAGCAGAAAATGGCAGAATGAAAATGAAAGCATGAAGGTGGTGCCGATGAAGAGCTTAGCTCGATGGCACCGAGAAAATAATTGAACTAAAATAGACTTTAAATAAAAAGAGCTCCTAAGTTTCAAATTAATTAAGGCGGAGACTTGGCCGTGGAGGTTCCACTAAAATGAGCTCACCTATCTCTAAGACTATCTCTCACCTGAACGCTAAGACTATTCGACCGAACGTTAGTCCGATGAAGGATTCCTCTTAACGCCCGCATTACGCTAAGAACCCCGCTATTGGGTGGGGAACCCAATCCGGTAGAGTTGGCGCGCCTCCTCTCTCGAGGGTTAATGCGGAACTCTCTTTGCCAAGGGGTGATCTGTCCATATGCACGGCCTCTCAGCGTGCGTATGGATAACGGAAATAGGGCACACACATCGATATGTGGTCCTACGCGTCGTTAACCCCGGGCAAACCTTAAGTACATTTAATTAATTAGAAAAATTAGACCTTTAGTTATTTTAAGCTATTTTATTTCTCCCAATGCTCTCCAATACCGAGGGCTAAGAACGGTTAGCCACTCATCAGAATGGGGACGAATTGCGGTGAAAAGCAGAAAATAAAGTAGTAAAGAAAGCGGTAAATGAAAGCGATAAAATGAAAGCAGTAAAGGAAAGCTAAAAATTGCAAGTCCTACTCAAACGAGTACGACTGAAGAAAGCTGTAAATTGCGAGTCCCGGCACAAGTGCATGGGCAGGAGAAATGAAAGCAGTAAAACGCACAAACACAAATCCTACTCAAATGAGTAGGAGAAAATAAATGCGGGTCCTACTCAACCGAGTAGGACAAAATAAATGCAACACACGCACGCACTCTACATAAAGTAAAACTCACGTACACACTCTCTCGACATGAAAGTAAAACACACACACACACTCGACATAAATGAAAACACACGCGCACGACAGAATGTAAAAACTCACACAGTCTACTGAATGGAATAAAGCAAAGCGCCATTTAACTCTTAACGAGTAGGCGGAAATAAATGCGCATACATAAAAAATTGCAAAAAACTAAGTTACCGAAAACTTAAAACAACTGCATTTCTACCGCTAGAATGCGGTAGAAATGCATAAAAAGTGAAAATAAAAATTAAACGTGCGAAAAAGTTTTGCAAACAAAAAATGAAAATGCAAGTGCTCGAAAAATAAAAATGAATACATTTCTACCGCTAAAATACGGTAGAAATGATTAAAATGAAGACAAAAAAATAAAAGGAGCAAAAGTTTAAATGAAAAATCAAAGTGCACGAAAAATTAAAACGACTATATTATCATTCCTATAACTCCGTAAAAGTGCTAAAAAAGTGAGAATAAACTGAAAATAACGAAAAAGTTTTACAACCAAAAAAGGGGAAAAATTTAAGTTAAAAGAAATGAAAATCACTTTGAAAACGTTTTTGACGGATCTATAGGAATGCAAGTAAAGCTATAACAATCACAATCTAAACAAATCTAAGTAACAAAATTATGAAAACATAAAAGTAACATTTACACTCATACACACACACTCTCATTTAAAAGAACAAAAAACAAAAGCTAAAGCAAAATAAGATTGCATAAGTGAGGGCGTTCCGATGCATTCCAAATTCATATAAAGAGAAGAAAAAAACATATTTTATTACATAAAAGAACAAATTACAAAGATACGAAAATAAAAGTTAAGGAGAGGGGGAGAAAATTCCCTTACATAGACTTGGACGCATCCCAACAGCACTTCCCCTATACAAAATGGATCCAAAAGGGGAACAAGAACTCAAGCAGAACACAGTTATTTATAGGGGAAAATTTACAAGTACATGCCCTCTGACACGGGCGTGTCAGGGGGCGTGTCGGTACTATTCATGATGGAGGCCGTCGATTTGACGGGAAAGTGGACTTCGGGCTGGACACGTGTCGGTCTCGCGTTTGTCACGCCCCAGGTCACGGGCGTGACGGTGGGCGTGTCAAGAAGGTGGATCTGGGCGCGGGCTGCGCCGAAAGTCGTCCCGCGGGTCTTGTCGGCCAGGTGGAGAAGTCACGCCCCAGGTCACGGGCGTGACTCTGGGCGTGTCGGTTGGTGTCGACACTTGACAAACGTCGAGCGGAAAATGTCGAGTTGAAAATCATCGAGCGGGAAGAGGTGTAACTCCCTAGGTCACGGGCGTGACGCGTATGTCATGGTCGTGACATTAGGCATGTCGAGGAGGTCGACGATCGTTGAGCTGGAAACGTCGAGCAGGTGACACGGGCTTGGGTCACGCCCCGTGTCGGGTGACACGGGCGTGACCCCGGGCGTGTCAAGCTTTTCTCTTCAAAATTTGCTGATTTCACTGGAATTTGACGTGTCACGCCCTAGTCACGGGCGTGAACAATTTGTCACGGGCGTGACATGGCATTTTTGGCAGATTTTTGATATTTTCCTGAAAAATAAAATAAAACAAGTTAGTATAATATTTACAAAAATAGGAGCATTTTATTGAATAAAAATAAGTAAAAATGACAAAAATAAATGAAAACAACTAAATTAATGTACAGAAAAATAGGTATATTTACAATTCATCATGTGTACATGTGTCATCGTGTAAATCTTTAGCTTGGCATGTTGTGCTTATGTTATGTTATGCTATGCATGTGGTGCTATGAATTCTATAAAAGGACTTAATGCATGTTATGAGCAGCGTACACATACAATGTTATGCATCCCATACTACATAATATTGCATGCAACGAAAAGAAAACGTGCTAATGGGCATTCATGTGGTGAGGTTATGCATCCCATACTACATAACCCTCACATGTTGCCACCTATGGTGGATCCATATACCAACACATATTATGCATCTCATACTACATAATATGCCCCGTATACTTCTAATCATGCATTTGAGTGTAGTTTTCATGCTTTAGCCAAGACGTACTAATGACACATCGGTGTGTGTATGATATGACACTAAATAACTAACACTATCAAGGGAAGGTTGTCCGACCCATTGTCAAGCAACCTCCATCTAATACCAACTGTCACAACCCGCATTTTCCCAACAATTTAATTATATCAGAGTACGGGAAAATACGCGCTGTGATGCCACGCCGTGCAGGGGATAATTGCAGACGCTCAGGCAAGACTCCAAACTCTACAGTTTAAAATAAAAAATAAGTTATTATGACTGAAATCTAATTTAAATTAAGAAGGTAGCCGTATCCCTCGGCTCAGTGGATCACCTAGTCCACGATTCAAAAATTTTATTTATACGCTTGCGGAAGATACTTATTTTAAATTGACTCTAACATCATACATGAGTATAAATGTCGCCGAGGAACAACTCATGTTAAGCAGACTCTAGATTTATAATAAGTATGAGAAAAAGTCTTTACGCTGACCAGGAAAATAGTGCCTTAGTTTTAAAAGAGGTTGCATGGATGCTTTACTAATAATAAGTTTTTTTATAAGCTTAAAAATATCTAACATGCAGTCATAGCAATAAATTATCCCAGAGAGCAAGTAATCCAAATCGAAGAAGAAGAAAACCACATCAGCTAGAAAGTGGCAAAATCAACAACTCTGTGGGCGTCAACAATCTGATACGAACCCACAATAAAACAGTATGTCTGAACTAGGAAAAAGAAAAAAAACTGAACGACAACTACCTCGCTATGGCGAGGTGCAAAACCACCACTGACACTGTCGCTAAGAGAGTCCAAAACCAGATCCACTACCTGCTACGGCTCTGAACCTAAGGCATTCCAAAAAAAACATAACGCCTCAGCAAGTAAATACAAATGGTGGCAGAAAATTAAGCAAAAGTAAACAAAGGTCATAAGGGGTACCAACCAAAGACCAAAAATACTGACATAAAGTACGAAGTAAGCATAAAACAGGAAAAGAACACTTACGTGAATTGACACGTACATTGCAAACACACCATATGCACATGGCAATAAGGTGACAAACATGAGTAAATCATAAGGAAGAAAATTCATAACCTTTATTAACCACTTGTGGTCACTCTACCTAAAAACACAGGCGAGATGGTCACTTAGCTGGACACACCCCTCACGAAGATTAAATCTGTTTAACTGCGGGAGAGATTCATACACTCCACCATACACCGCAGATGCCCAAAACACCGGTAGAGTTCCAAAAGGTATTAATAAAGGAAACAACCTTTCGAAGGTGGTCACGCCCACTAACTCCTGAAACCAAGGAAAAACCAAATAAACCACAACACCAACATCTCGGGACTTGGCACATCGGATTCAACATGACATTTATAGATTAAAGACACAGTTGATCAACCTTTAGAAACGATTTACAATCCTATATAGACACTAACAAGTCCAACAACGATAGACGAAACAATTTAATTCACCGATAGAACATTCTAAGGACGATTGTACGCACCTACTCAAGATCGAAATTATCATGTCCAGATTTTATAAATTGTTTTTGAATGATCTTCAAGGACTAAACATAACCATAGTTTGGAAAGACAACACAAAAGACAAGAAAATTAAGGAACAAAGGCATAACGGTTACCATCAAATCAGACAAGGAACAACGAAGGAAAACCACCACTTGTCTTGGTTATTCCGGAAAAATTTCTCTGAATCGCTATGCGTCGTAGATCGGGGAAAACGAACATGGGAAAAGTTGAGATCTAGACAAAAAATGGCGGAAAAGGGGTTAGGGCCGAAAAAACCCAAACGAAAAAAAACTCAAGGAATGGCGAAGAAATTACCACGATAGCGTAGCTCTCGGCAAGAGCTTTCCGGATCTACGTTCGGTTGAAGATTTCGAGCACCGAAGCTCCGTCGGCGGCCACCGAAAGATTCACGAAAAGAACTCTCTCTCTCTCGCGCGCTGTTCTGGTTCGGGAGAAAAGGAATCGGAGAAGAAGAGGTTATATTCAAACCTAAGTCTAAGAATATATATATATATATATATATATATATATATATATATATATATATATATATATATATATATATATATATATATATATATATATATATATATATAAGTACTTATAAATTGTTTTGTCTAAATACAAGAAAACGTGTGATTTATGAGTGGCTACGGGGCAACCAAAAATAGAGGATAAGATGGCTTTAAATCGAAACGTTCCCAAAATGAAAGTTGTAGATCTCGTCTAGACGAACAAATTTCATGTTGACCATTTTTTTGTACGATATCGTTTTGACCCTCAAATTAGTGCCCGAACTCAGACTGGACAGAACCTCTTGAGAGGAATATGCCTACTCGAGAGGGAGAGGTCTTCTCGAGATAGGGACTCGAGAGGGATGGATCTTCTCGAGATAGAGGCTTGGGAACTCGATTTAACCACTGTAACTCGAGTGGATAGGTATAGATCTCGAGTGGATCCATTCTTCTCGAGATAGAAGTCTTAGAACACGAGTTGATCAAGTCTACTCGAACGTTTCATGAGCTGCTACGGTAAAATCGAAAATAGGGGTCTAATATGGCTTCAAATCGCAAAGTGCCCAACATGAAGGTTGTAGATATCATCGCGATGAACAAATTTCATGTTGACCATTGTTTCATATGACACGGATTTGACCCTCGAAAAGGCGCCCGAACGCCGACAAAATAGAAAATCTCGAGTGGAATTTATCGACTCGAGAGGTAGACTTTGGGCACTCGAGATGGAAGACAGAACTCGAGATAAATCCATTCAGATCTCGAGAAGATCATTGGAACTCGACAAAATATGTATAGGACTCGAGAATATTAACCGGACTCAGTAAAAAAAATAAAGAAAGGGCACTCGAGATAACAAGGAGAAAATTCTTGAAATGAAATTTTTGAACAAAGGGACACGAGTTCAAAACGGAGGCCCATACGCATGCTGAATTAAACGAAACTCACACCGTATGCAAAAACTGGCGCTACGATTCCAATGGCGAAGCAAAACCTAAATCCGACGAGCCATTGCCGAGATATAAATTTTCCAAGTATGCGATGAACATAAATTAATCAAAACTTCAATCGCTCGTCGAGACTCCAAAAATGCTCGGATTGCGATAAAACTTGACGTGCAAGTCCAAAATTACTCAACTTAAATCTCAAATGCAAAAATTGTTGTTTACAGTAGAAATTCAAGAAATCGGCCGACTCGACCGGACAGACGCGAAAATGTCTTAACGGCATTGCGCCGTCAACTCGACGTTAAAAGTAACTCCATACATCATAAATATGGCGATACAAATCCAATAAAATCATCAAAAAAAACAGGGGCATTACAAGAGGGCTCTCGCGGCGTATGATGACCTCTTGTGGCAAGACGGCTCTCGCAGTTTATGCTGACCTCTTATAGCAAGACGGCTCTCGCGACGTATGCTGACCTCTTGTGTCGAGACGGAGTACTCACGAGGTGGGGCACTCGTGAGGTGAGTTGATAGCCTCTCCTCTCGACCACAAGATATTTCTCACTCTCCATATGAGAAAAACGTATTTTTACTTTCCTACCCCCAAGTGGGGGTTTTACACTTTACCCCAAGTAATTTTACCCTTTTGCCCTTTGTTGTGTAACACCTTCATCCGTTACATGACATATAATACAATGTCCGGTCGGGGCCCCACACCATAAATTACAAACATACGGCGGGGTTACAGGTTCATATCAAAAACTATTCGCATCCTAACTCAGAGCATTCTAGCAGAAACTTTTAAGTTATTTAAACTCAACATGTTTGAATGTGCACAATATCTAAACCAGCATTTATATATATCACGACAAAGGAATGTCCACCAACCACACAACAAGTCTGGCCTTATGGCGTTACAATTAAGCTTTACTACTGTGGAATTCATACATCGGCACTCAGGCCGACCACACATGAAAATCATAAAATTCTTCATTCGGCCTTCGAGCGCCAGTAGCAGTAACAACAGTAGCAAGGAATTCAGCACCCTATTTTTCACTTGGCTCTCCAGCACCTGCATTGGGACAATCCACCACAATGGTGGTAAACAAGACAATGGTCAGCGTTCAGCTGACCAATTTATAACGACCCTTCCCCTTGACCGGGGTAAGTGCCATTTATTCCCTGCAGGCATATCATTTCACATGCAGATATATCGCAAACAGTGCACTCATGCACCATCAACATATCACAAACGTCGACCACAGAGCCCGACATTCCGTGCACTCAGGGCACATTCTCACTGTACCGGAAAACCAGGGTCCCACCGCCATTCTCAATGGCAAACTTGAGCATTTTGCTCCACGACCTTCAGCCGGAGACTTTAGTTTTAATGGCGAGCATGCCTAAGACTCTCATGATGTGATCCTAACGAAGACACTTTTTCAGGCACTCAAGTTAGACAACCATCACGTGGATACAGTTCAGCCCTTGCCCGTTGCTCAAATCAATAGTTCAATGACTAGACTAATGCGGGTCGGCATCCCCTTGTCTGTTCGGCACGAAGCCTTATTCAGATCTCACATAGCTCCTAATAGTCATACTGTCCCCTCAGGACTGGCTTCACAATCACAGGTTAGCCAGGAGCCATCGCCAACGACAATCACTATCGCCCGACGTTAGCGACAGAACTCTCTTTTTGTCCCCATCCCTAACCTTATCTGGACTAACCTCCTGAAATCCCTGCAGCTGCCTGCAGTGCCAGAAACACTGGTCTTTCATTGCATACAATACATGCACGTTGCGGGTATTTTCCTAGAAATCCATACCAGTACTTCATGCTACTACCCTTCATAGGCACAACCCACCGACTCCATAAAACACTCGTTTCAGTGCGGAGTCTTCTCAGGTTTGCAAATTTAAACATCACCAATCCAGACCAACCTGTTTAGATGGGCTTCACACAGTATGTTTATTCCGTACTACACATTTCTGGATCTACATGCAAGATATCTTGGGGATATCCATAATCAACCCAAGGGAAATCCCTCAATATTCCACCCTTTGGTGGGGGAAATCCATGAACATGCCAAGTTAAGGACTTCACATGTCCAAGGAAGAAAGATCGTTACCCTTGACGACCTCTTTGGAGACATGGCAAAGCATTTCTACACGGATGGAAAAGATCGCATCACTTTCCCCTTCGCGATTATAGCTTCAGATCTTGTTTTCGGGCTCAAGATCTTCTCGTGCAAGCAACCCTAGCATCAGCCGAAGGTTTCTGCTCTAGAACTCAGGCAGCGAGGAAGAGAGAGAGAGAAAAGGAAATAATACTTTCATTTTTCCATTCCTCTACAGATAAGGCCTTTGGTTCTATCGCATCCACTTGATCCAATCAACAAAAACCAAGCAACGACTCAGTTTGGAGTTTAAAAGGTCAATCACCACTCAATGGCCGCACGCAATTCGCCTGACACGGGTCACCGCTCCGCATTGGGGCTGATAATAGGCCAGAATCATCGAGCTCAGCTCGACGATCTCCGCTTGACATTTCTCGTCGAGCTCCGCTCGACGATCGTCGATCTCAGGTCGACTAAACCTCTGTACCGACTTGGGGTATTACAATCTTCCTCTCCTTACAAGAAATTTCATCCCGAAATTTGCACACAGTACTCAGGAAATAGCAACCAAGATGTTATAATAGAACTTTTCTTCAATAATTACTTATTACAACAAGTTAGGTTCTATCCAAAACAAAAACAACAATTATTATTTTTCATTCAACAGCAACACAAAATTCTTATACCAAATTAAACAAATAATTCAAGAAATTCCGCACGCATGGTCTGCTCCCGCTCCCATGTGAGCTCCTCACGGCCACAATTGTCCCACCGGACCTTGACCATCTTGATTGTCTTGTTCTGTAGTTGCTTATCCACTTTATCCTCGATTCGAATGGGCTAATCTTCGTTTTTAGCCCAAATTCGACCGGTATGCGATCATTCACAATTACTTGAGCTGGATCTTTCATGGCTTTGTGAAGCACTAAGATGTGAAACACATCATTTAATCCACTCAATTCTGTCGAAAGAGCGAGACGATAGGCAACATCCCCAATTCGCTCCATCACTTCAAACGGGCCAAGATACCTCAGACTTAACTTTTTCTGGCGCCGAATCCTGGACACGCCCTTGAAGGGTTTGATTTTCAAATATACCCAATCGCCGACCGCAAATGCTACATTTCGGTGCTTGTCATTATAGTATTTAGCTTGTCTCTCATGGGGTATCAGTAGCCTTTCCCGAATAGAGCGTATTGTCGAAGTAGTCTCTTTGACTTCCTTAAGCTTATACAACTTAGATTCACCTATTTCTGCCCAAGCTAACGGTGTATGGCACTTCCTACCATACAAAGCTTCAAAAGGCGCCATTTTAAACTTGCTTAATAGCTATTATTATAGGCTAACGCCACCACATAGAGATGATCTTCTCATCTCTTTCTGAAACTCAATGCGCACATTCAGAGCATATCCTCCATCGTTCTGTTGGTCCTATCAGTTTGGTCTTCTGTTTGTGGATGATAGGTTGTAGTGAATGTTAACTTTGTCCCCAACAACTGATGGATTAGCCCCCAATCATTCGAAGTAAAGCGCCCGTCTCGATCACTTACGATGCTACGGGGAACAACGTGTAATCATACTATTTGATCAACATAAACCTTTGCTAAGACTTCCACTCAATCGTCCCTCTTGTTCGGAATGAAGTAAGCCAATTTAGTCAACAGGTCCAAGATCACCCAAACTGAATCATTCCCGAGTTGAGACCTCAGCAAACCATGTATAAAATCCATCGAAATATCATCAAACTTCCATTCCGGGATAGGTAACGATTTCAGGAAACCTCTAGGCTTCTGGCATTCTTCTTTTACAAAGGCACAAGTTTGACATTTAGCCACATACAGTGCTATGTCTTTCTTCATGCCCGGCCAGCAAAACAGCTTTTCATATCTTTATGCATTTTTGTGCTCCCTGGGTGAATTGAATACTTCATGAAGTGAGTTGCATACATCAATTCATCTCTAACCTTACCCATCTTCGGGACGCACAAACGACCATATTTTCGCAAAAGGCCATCATTCCAGGAGAATTGGACATTCACTCCATCCACTGCGTAGCATTGCAAACTTTTATCAAGTTTCGTTGCCCGCCGAACCCTGTCTGCAAGGTCACATTGTACCTCCGTCCAGTGCAAGCACATATTTGCTGTGGAATTCGTGTCAACACAAGAAATCTTTAAAGCTTTCAACTCCTGGATCAGATGTTCATCATGCATCTGTAACCAATTTTCCCTTATTCTACGACTTAAGGCATCTGCGAAACCATTTCCCTTCCCGGGTGTATTATGTATTTGGAAAGTATAGTCCCCAAGGAACTGCATCCACCTACGTTGTCAAATATTGAGATCCTTCTGATCAAATAATTACTTTAGGCTCTTATGGTCCGTGAATATATCCACCTTCACGCAATATAGATAATGACGCCATGGTTTAAGTGCAAAAATTACCGCCGCCAACTCCAAGTCGTGGACGGGATAGTTCCGCTCATGCACTTTCAACTGGTGTGAGCCATAAGCGATGACCTTTCCAAATTGAAGAAGAAAGCAGCCTAAGCCACTCCCTGACGCATCACTATAAATTTCAAAGCCGTCTGACCCACATGACGATGTCAAAATTGGCGCCATGGTCAAGCGACTTTTCAGCTCTCAAAAGCTCACGCATACTCCAGCATCCAAATGAACTTCTGATTCTTCCTCGTTAATGTGATTAGAGGCAAAGCAATCCGTGAGGAGTTTTCTACAAACCATATGTAGTAGCCCGCCATTCCAAGTAAACTCCTAACTTCGGCCACAGAAGACAACACTGGCCACTCCCGTATGGCTCTTATCTTTAACGGATCTACTACAATGCCCTCTCCACTCACCTCATGGCCAAGAAAAGCCACTGACGACAACCAAAACTCACACTTTGAGAACTTGGCGTAGAGCTTATTTCTCCTCACGGTGTGCAACACCATCCGTAAATGGTTTGCATGATCTTCTTCGGACTAAGAGTACACCAAGATGTCATCAATGAAGACGATCACAAACAAATCCAAGTACTCTCGGAACATTCGATGCATTAGATCCATGAACACCGATGGTTAATTACATAACCCAAACGACATTATAGTGAACTCATAATGCCCGTAGCATGTTCCAAATGCCGTCTTGGGAATGTCACCTTCCTGAATCTGCAATTGGTAGTAAACAGACTTCAAATCCAGTTTAGAGTAGTCGGTTGATCCCACTAGCTGATCAAACAAGTCATCAATTCGAGGTATAGGATGCTTATTCTTCTCCGTTAGCTTATTTAACTCACGATAGTCGATACATAACTGCAAGCTACCATCCTTCTTTTCACAAAAAAAAAACAAGTGCGCTCCAAGGTGACATACTTGGGTGGATATTACCCTGT
The DNA here is from genome assembly GCA_039583875.1 of Platanthera guangdongensis. Classification (NCBI taxonomy): domain Eukaryota; kingdom Viridiplantae; phylum Streptophyta; class Magnoliopsida; order Asparagales; family Orchidaceae; genus Platanthera; species Platanthera guangdongensis. Next base: position 85,644,438 of record CM077164.1, on the reverse strand, counting down.
TCCAGCAAGTCTTGTAGTTGCACTTTAAATTCTTCCATATCCTTTGATGCGACGCGATATGGTGAGAGGGCCACATGTTTTGCACCTAGTACCAACTCGATCGAGAAATCAATCTCTCGTTGTGGTGGTAACCCCGGAAGCTCCTTCGGAAACACATCAGCAAACTCTGAAACAATCAGAACATCACTCACACTGGCTTTTGGCTCAACAGCCTCAATAAGCGTAAAGAACAACTCTGCGCCTTTCCGAACAGCTTTGACGACTTGGAGAGCAGACATCAACGTCCTGCTCGATCCTCGTATACCAGTGAATTTCGTCTCTCGCTCTGTGTTCTGTCCCAGTATGACTTCCTTCGAATTGCAATCTATGGAGCCACGCTGCTCTGAGAGCGAGTCCATACCAAAGATCACATCAAATTCTGATATCGGTAGCACAGATGCTTCCAACCCGAAATCCTGACTTCCTATCTGTACCTCCACAAAACAAGACCGATCCGTATGCAGCACACATCCATTTGATAATAACACCTTCACACTATCTGCCACCATACGAATCGGCACACCGATCCGTGACACGAAGTCCACAGATAGAAATGAATGAGAGGCACCAGTATCAAATAGTACTCTCGCCGGACAGTCTCGAATCAAGACAAAGACTAATACAAACATATCATACACAGGATACAAACAAGGTATGAAATAGGAAAAGGAAACAATCAACAACTTAGATTGTACCTGTGACAACGTCACTTTACTTTATGGCCTCCTGCTGGCCAAGGTTATACAATCGGGGTTGCACCTAGGATGCAGAGAACTCCACCACTGCCTTTCCCTTTTCAGCATAAGATGCTCCTATCTTGTTTTCTACCTTTGGTGGACCAACCCAATAGTCACGGGCTATATGTCCCACTCTACCATTTTTATAGAAGGTCTGAGACTCTTTCCTCGAAGTTGCTCCAGATGCAACACTCGATGGATCCTGTGAAGAAGACTTGGCTCTCTTACCCCATTTCCTTTGATAGTTGGGCCTTCCTGGGTGCGACACTTTGAACTTGGGCTTTTTCACAGCCAAGTGCCTCTTGCCCTGTACCCGCCTCATGTCCTTTTCCAATGCACAAGTCGTATCGACCAACACTTGAAACCCTTGGTTCACCGAACTCGAGAGTAGGAATCTCAGCTCATCCCGCAACCCTTAGTAGAACCGAGTGGTTTTACGCTCTTCATCTGCAAAGATCGTTCCCGCATAGCATCCCAACCGCGTAAACTCATGTAAGTAGGTATCCACACTACTTCCTCCCGGAGTTAGACTCTGGAATTCATTCTCCATGGCTATGCGTTGAGTCAAAGGAAAGTGCTTTTCCAAAAATAGTCTCGAAAACTTCTCAATCGAGACTTCAGTCAGTTGCCTGCCTGCCAAGTGATGCAACTCTATCTCATCCCACCATAGCTGAGCCACTCCTTCCAGCAAGAAGGTGGCTAAGGTGACTTTCTGTTCTTCCTTCGTCCTTATCGCGGTAAATATTCGTTTAACACGCAACAACCAATCCTCTACCTGCGTTGGGGATCCCGCCCCCGTAAACGTAGGAGGATTGAAGCTCATAAGTTGCTTCAACTGCCATTCAGCTGTTCGGGGATCTACAACAGCCATAATAGATTCGGGCCTCACACCAACCTATTCTGGCACCACCGCAGGTCTTGCCTGCCCAGTCGGTTGTGCCTGGATCATGGCAAACAATGCCTCAGCAACCAAGCGAACAGTCTCCGCAGAAGGAGGAGGTGTAGGCACCTCAGCATGTGTCGTACTCTCGTCAGAATGCTGGGGCTAAGACTTCCCCGCACCACTTCCCGTCAGCTATACGTGTCACAGATGCACTTTAGCGACGTGGCAAAAGCAACAACAACAATATAGGAACGTGAAGGTTCCTTAAACAAGTGTATATACATTCCTTAGTGGAGATTCTTGAGTTCATTTTGAGTTATACCGGGTCACACTTACACGTGCTCGCCACCCCATAAAAGAATTCGACCACGAATTCGAAGGAGGAAGACCGGGACAAGCTGATACCAAATTATAAAACCTCCATCCATTACATGACATATAATAGAAGGTTCGGCCGGGGCCGCACACCATATAAACATACGGCGGGGTTACAGGTTCATATCAAAAACTATTCGCATCCTAACTCAGAGCATTTTGGCGGAAGCTTTTACGTTATTTGAACTCAACATGTTTGAATGTCCACAATATATAAACCAGCATTTATATATATCACAACAAAGGAATGTCCACCAACGACACAACAAGTCTGGTATTATGGCCTTACAGTTAAGCTTTACAACTGTGGATTTCATACATCGGCAAGCAGGCCGGCCATATGAAAAAAATAAAATTCTTCATTTGGTCTTGGAGGACCAGCAGCAGCAACAGCGGTAGCAAGGACTTTAGCCCCCTATTTTCCAATTGGCTCTCCAGCACCTGTATTGGGACAATCCACTGCAACGGTGGTAAACAAGGCAACGGTCAGCGTTCAGCTGACAAATTTATAATGACCCTGCCCCTTGCCCAGGGCAGTGGCATTTCTTCCCTACAGGCATAGCATTTCACAAGCAGATATATCACAAAAGTTGAACTCACGCTTGATGCTAAAGATCACGGCAGTGAACCGGTCGCACAAGTAATATAAAATGGGCGAGTTTTTCCAAGTATCGATCTCTCAAGGAACACAGTAAGGTGGAGTTAATTTCGAGGAGGACTTGAGATTGAAGTCCTTAGGTCGGAGTTAACTAAGGGGGGTTTTGATATCTGCGGAAAAAGAAAATAAAAGGCTAACAACTACTCCTATGCATCGTCGCTATGCTATGCTTCGCCAGGCGGGATGGTTGACTAGACGGGCCGCTATGCACCGAATTACAGGGCAGATGGATGAGTAGGCTTGCGGATGAGGTGTTTAGAACGGCGTAATGAGAGTTGTGAGCATCTCTTCGCTACGCACGCCACTAGCAATTGCTAGTGCGACAAGGGTGGATGGTGGAGGATGGAATATGGCGCACCTCAAGAAAATATAACGAAAATACAAATCACAAAGACATGATTTAATATAAGCGTTTTACAACTAAGCTCACATCATCTATAAATAAAGTTTACAACAACACATAAACAACAATAAAGGAAGAACAAGGCAAGAAATTAACCGAATCTGAAGTCTTGCTGAGGATTCACGGTTGGAATCGTCGGGTTGTCAATCCACATCCAAACTCGGTCCTCAAATGTGTCCGGGGTAGAGAAGGGTTGTCACCACCTTCCAATGGCCCGTCTTCTTCGTGTCACGATAGCAGACGAAAGTTGTAAGCTTCTCTTTGCTTGATGGCTATGGCGTTGAAGCTTGAAATGAGCCCAAAAGATGATGTAGGAGGCCGAGAGGAAGCTCCGGCTTGGATTTGTCGGTGAAAGCTTGCCCGGAGCACCTCCCTAGGGTGGAGATTGAAGGTGGACGGCAGAATCCCTCCTCGAAGATGAAAACGGCGGAAACAAATGAGCGATTCTCAAAATTAGGGCGGCACCTGCATATTTATAGAAAGCAGAATTGAACAATGCGCACAATCACGGGCGCACGATCAGTGGTCGTGCACTTTATATTCAGCGATCGTGTGCACTAGCATGGCAGATTAGGAAGAAGAACTGGTGTACCGCGCACGAGCAATGGCGCACGACCGATGGTCGTGCCCACTATGTCCAATGGTCGTGCGATTACCCCAGACAGAACTCCGGGAAAAGAGGAATCAATGCACAAGATCAGTGGGGCACGACCGGTGGTCGTGCGCACTATATCCGGTGGTCGTGCGTATGCCCAGGTAGAACTTGGAAAAGTAAGGCAAGTGCGCACGATCATCGACGCATGACCAGTGGTCGTGAGCCGTATATCCAATGATCGTGCGCAATATTCTTGTTTCCAAACACCCGGAATACGTACACGACCCCTGTACCAATAGGAAAAATAAATCACTGATATGTGCAGACATTCCAAGCAATCACAATAAGGAGTACAAACAATAAAAGTATAAAAATACACAACACGGGCCAAAGTGTGCACTTCCTATGGAAATATAGATAAGAATAAATATGAACGATATAGAACTAAAAGTGAAGTGCAAATGCGTGAAAGCTAGCCCAGATGATCCCGAAAAACCCTATATAAATCGGACTCATCAACGCACCATCAACATATCACAAACGTCAACCACACGGCCTAACGTTCCGTGCACTCAGGGCACATTCTCGGTGTACCGTAAAACCAGGGTCCCACCATCGTTCTCAACGGCAAACTGGAGCAATTTGCTCCACGGCCTTCAGCCGGAGACTTTAGTATTAATTGCGCGCAGGCCTAAGACTCTCATGATGTGTTCCTAACGAAGCCACTTTTTAGGCACTCAAGTTAGACAACCATCACACGGATACAGTTCATCCCTTTCCCGTTGCTCAAATCGTTAGTTCAATGACTAAACTAATGCGGGTCCGCATCCCCTTGTCCATTCAGCACGAAGCCTTATTCAGAACTCGCATAGCTTCCAATAGCCACACTGTCCCCTCAGGACCGGCTTCACAATCACAGGTTAGTCAGGAGCCATCACTAGCGATATTCATTATCGCCCGACGTTAGTGACAAAACTCTCTTTTCGTCCCCAGCCCTAACCTTATCTAGACTAACCTCCAGAAATCCCTGCAGCCGGCTGCAGTGCCAGAAACACTGGTCTTTCATAGCATATAATACATGTACATTGCGGGTATTTTCCTAGAATTTCACACCAGTACTTCTTGCTACTACCCTTCACAGGCACAACCCACCGACAACACAAAATACTCGTTTCAACACGGAGTCTTCTCCAGTGCGCAAAATAAAACATCATCAATCCAGACCAACCTGCCCTGATGGGCTTTACACAGTATGCTTATTCCGTACTACACATTTCTGGATCTACATGCAAGATATCTTGGGGATATCCAGAATCAACCCAAGGGAAATCCCTCAATATACCACCTTTTGGTGTGGGAAATCCATGCACATGCCAAATTAAGGACTTCACATGTCCAAGGAAGAAATATCATTACCCTTGACAACCTCTTTGGAGACATGGCAAAGCGTTTCTATGTGTATGGAAATGATCGCCTCACTTTCCCCTTCACGATTATAGCTTCAGGTCTTGTTTTCGGCCTCAAGATATTCTCCAGCAAGCAACCCTAGCATCCGCAAAAGGATTCTACTCTAGAACTCAGGCAGTGAGGAAGAGAGAGAGAGAAAAGGAAATAATACTTTCCTTTTTCCATTCCTCTACATATACGGCCTTGGGTTCTATCCCAGCCACTTGATCCAATCAACAAAAAACCAAGCAACGGCTTAGTTTGGAGTTGAAAAGATCAATCACCTCTCAATGGTGGCATGTTATTCCCCTGACACGGGTCACCGCTCCGCATTGGGGCCGATAACAGGCCAGAATCATCAAGCTTGGCTCGACGATCTCCGCTCGATGTTTCTCATCGAGCTACGCTCGACGATCGTCGATCTCAGGTCGAGTAAACCTCTGTACTGACTTGGGGTATTACATGGGGTCTGCTTATATCCCTTCAGAACAGCTGAGTTTGGCTGTTGGCAGACACAGCCCAGAGTATTTTTGTAATTTCAGGTCGGTTAAATTTGGTTTTTGACAGGTCAAACTCAGAGGCCTATAAATAGACCGATAAGGTGCCTTGAGGATGAGGAGGCAAAAAAAGGAGAGAGAGAGAGAGAGAGAGAGAGAGTATAAGGGAGCACTGGTTAACTTTTTCTTCTTCTTCCTCCAAGGAACCTATCTCAGCACTGGCTAGGGAGGGGAAGAACTTCTAATTCTTCTGGGTAAGAGGTGGGACCTCCTATAACCCCCCCCCCCCTCCCGGATCCCAAAACATGGCACGAAAAGGGGGGTCTTATGCATGGAATATCCGCCTTGCGGTAGAATTAGCACACGGGCTAACCTGTACCACAAGACGCCTATTTCGCTGGCTATAACCAATATCAATATAACATGCCAACCCAGCCATAATATAAAAGAGAAGTCAAATCCAAACTAAGTATATAGTCCAAATACAACAAATAGAGAAGCTAAAACATGCTTCTATAATATCAGAGTACAGCTATAAAATTGCCCAAAATGGCTACATCAGTCTCACGACAGTCACATCCGTAACCGACGGCAGGGACGGCACCGTCACATCAGGCCCTATCATCCTGGCCTGGCTGTCCTGCTGCAAAGCCTGCGGCTGCTCCACCTGCGGGGTGACCTACTAAAAAGGAAGACATAGCAACCGTTAGTCGAAAAGAATATGTGGCTTCACATCCGCTCCCCCGGCGACTCCTCGGCACCGGGCGGAGAAAAGGAACAAGGGTAATATATACAAGTAGTAAAACATGTACAAGCATGTGGTAATAGTACATGAGTAACAGTATTATAATCTAGCAGTTCTATAAGGGCAATAATAAATCATCAAGTACAAGTAACTACAGCAGGAAAGTAATTTAACTTAGAAGGATGCCCATAAAAGCTTATAAGTTAAGGATCGGTTTGCATAAAATAACTCATCATATAGGAGTGCCCATACAAACTTATATGATAAGGATCTTGTTGTGCAATGTTATGAATTGGATATGTACGCTATGCAATGACTCAACCATGATCACACACATGCAATTGCTCTGTCGACATAGACTAGTAGTTCCCACTATTCGAGCAGGTAGCTAACCTCTCAGGAATCAGCCGTCGTGGCCAGGCGGTGACAGTAGAGCGGGCATCTCTACTACTAGGCAGGTATCCACACTACTTCACCTAGGCCTCCGTACGCCTAAATGCTAAGAACACAATAGCGGAGCCCATACGTACTATGGCCCAGCGGGGGTCTCGGGTAGATGTGCACCAAGAACACAGCCCCGAACTGACCTGGTGTGACCCAGAAGGGGCCTCGGAAGAAAGTACGAGGACACAACCCAACCGTTCACCTGGCACAGAAGGGGCCCCCGGACGTGAACACCGGGGACACAGCCCAACTGCCCAAAGTCTAACTGTCAACTCTCGTCGGTGTGACGATCGGCGAGCCCGTAGACCTGCCACACTATCCTTAACCCAGGATTACGACACCGCGTGTCGACTCACACCATATGCAAATTCCACATCACCGTGGCATGGAAGGGGCCTCGAAAGTAAGCACAAGGACACAGCCCAACCATCCACTTGGCACGGATGGAGCCCCGGGACGTGAACACCGAGGACCAAGCCCAACTATCCGTTTATACCACATATCAACCCTTAACCCAACTAGTGGCGGTCAACATTGCACTTACATCCTTCCACAATACTACCCGTAGGGAGACTACGCTCTAAGTATTGGACTACTAAATCTCATTGCAATCATAAAACATACTCATGGTCATGGTTTACCCTTCTATATGTCATTCCAAATGATTTCAACATTTTATAAACATGATGTGAATATATAATAATCTATCAATCTCTAGCAAGTCATATCGTTCAATAAAGCTTGCTTCACAATTTAGTTATATGAAATCTAATTAATAAACTTCATCATTCATAACACTACAGTGGTTAATATAAAATAGTTCATCAAAATATCAAGTTAATTTGCAACATCGATTCCACCGAATCCAAATCCGTATTATATAAAACCCCAGAATTTTAAGTGCAGAATAAATCTCGACAGCAACTTCAACCGGATATTGCCGAGGCTACAGGAATCTGGTAAGACGTGTAACCCCTTGATGGAAAGGACTTTCCATGGGTTACGACTTTCATATTCAGCCCACAACCCAGATTTGAATGTATCCTATTTGAAATTGGCTTCAAAGTCCGTTGCGCACAGAACACAATTTCTGCATGCAGGATTTATCGGATGTCATCTTCGTTCGGGATTTCCCGTAGCTACAGACTTCTCCTGAAGTCGTGCAACCTTCATTGGAAAGGTATTTTCAAGGGATTCTACTTTCGTGTTTATTCGACAGCCCAGATCTGGCCATATCACACCTGAAAATGGCCAAGAAGTTCGCTGCGCGCAGAACACAGATTCTACACGCATCTTAAAAAGGAATGAATGGCATCGGTTTATCTCCCTCCTCAAGTTGGTCTTCTAAATTCACACAGAAATTCCTCCTCCCTTATTCACCCTCAAGAGACCACTTCTCCTCACAAAATCATCCACCCATCATCACTTAGAAGAAAGGGGAGGTTGAAGAGATCTAAACATAGAACACATGTCCTAGCATGGCCATCCCTAGAAAAAAACTCCTTCTCTCCATCAAGACTCTCTTGAGTCGATATCTCTCCTAGAAAATAACTAAAGATCTAGCACCAAGGGACAGGGTAGGAAGCTCACCTCATTTCCAGCGTTTCCACTATCATCGGCCATGGATCTTGTGACTATTCTCGGCGGCATCTTCATTTCCACGGCGGCAGTGGTTATCCTCCTCTAGAAATTGCTCCAGTAACTTCCTTCTCTCAACGGGAGTTTCTCTATGAAAATAGTGGCTGGAATGAGGAGTGAAAATGGCTAGGGTTTTTTCAACCCTTATATATAAGAAGTGACATGGGTAGGGACACGCCCGTGTCCTTACCTGTGTCCTGCTCGGGCGAAGTGTTATAGACGGTTTCAGTATCGGTTCAATACTCGACATGGGTAGGGACACGCCCGTGTCCCGACCCGTGTCCACATGACACGGCCGTGTTCCCTGGTCGTGTCCTTCCTTGGATACATTTCGACGAACTCAACCCGACACAACGATACACGGGTAGGGACACGCCCGTGTCTCTACCCGTGTCATACATTTCGTCGATCTCGACACACTTCATTGATCTCGACACGCTCTATCGAGTTCAACTCGACACACACACACACACACACACGGGTAGGGACATGGTCGTGTCTCTACCCGTTTCATACATTTTTGTCGATCTCGACACACTTCGTCGTTCTCGACATGCTCTCTCGAGTTCAACTCGACACAAACACACACACACACGGGTAGGTACACGCCCGTGTCTCTACCCGTGTCATACATTTCGTCAATCTCGACACACTTTGTCGATCTCGACATGCTCTATCGAGTTCAACTCGACACACATACACACACGGGTAGGGACACACCCGTGTCTCTACCCATGTCACTTCACACGGGTAATGACACGCCCGTGTCACTACCCGTGTCCTTCTCTGGACATACTCGAGTCATCGACTCGAGAGCTGGCCACTCCCACACGGGTAGGGACACGCCTGTGTCTCTACCCGTGTCCTATGTTTGACTGATTTCTCCTCCTATTCTCATGTGTTGCCCAGTTGTCAGCACTACCCTGAACCCAAGTCAGCTCTCCTGACTCAAAAAACACGCACGAGGGGCCTAGTATGAGTCAGGACGTTACAAATCCTATAATAAAAATAAAAGATTTCATCCCCGAAATCAGGCTTAGGCTATGGGGAGAAAAGCATAACAGAAAATATAATATTCTTTTAAATAAAATTACCTTGAGCAAACAACTCCGCATAGAATTTTTGCATCAAATCAATTGGCTCTCATGTATATTCCTCCTTCCCATGATTAGACCATAGCACCTTCACCAAGGGAACACTTTTGCGGCACAACATTCTCGTCTCATTATCTATGATCCGCACCGACTCTAGTCGCACAGACCTATCAGACGCCACAACACCATCAGTTGTGGGGATGTATTGAACGGGCTGCAACAGCGCCTTCCGAAGCGACAACACATGGAACACGTCGTGGAGGTTCTCTAGCTCGGACGGTAACACCAAACGATAGGCCAACGGGCCAATCCTTTCCAATATATTATAAGGCCCGACATACATTGGGCTGAGCTTATTTACACCACGCACACATGACACTCCATACATCGGTCAGATTTTCAGGAACACCTTTTCACCCACTTGAAACTCCACCATCCGGTGCCTTACATTATAATACTTCACCTGCCGACTTTGAGCCTCCAACATGCGATCCCGTATCAGTCTAATTGCCGCATCGGTATCCTCAATATATTCAACACCCAAAGCTTTCAGGTCTTCATATTGCACCCAAGACAAGGGGGTTCTACACCTCCTTCCATAAAGAGCTTCATGAGGAGCCATGCCGATACTAGCCTGGTGGCTGTTATTGTAGGAGAATTCTACCAACGGTAAGAGCCTTTCCCATAGCTCTCCTCTATCCAACACACATAATCTGAACAAATCTTCCAATGTCCGGATGGTCCTTTCAGATTGCCCGTCCGTCTGGGGATGAAACACGGTGCTGAAGGCAAGGCGCGAGCCCAAATACGCCTGTACCGCCTTCCACTCCCTTGAGGTGAAACGACCATCCCAGTCCGAAATGATTATCTTAGGCACGCTATGATACCGTACGAACTGCTCCACAAAGAGACGTACCAAGACATCCACGTGAGCCCATTTCTTCATAGGGATGAACCAGGCTACTCTCGTTAGTCGATCAACGATCACCCACACCGAATCATTCCCCGAGCATGAGTGAGGTAACCCATGGACAAAGTATATGGAGATATCCTCGAACTTCCACTCGAGGATCGTCAATGATTGTAACAAACCACCGGGACTTTGCATTCCGCCTTCACCCTTTGACAAGCTTCGTAGTGTGTAACAAAATATCTGACATCTTTCTTCATTCCAGGCCAACAAATGGTCTTCCGCAAACCGGCGTACATCTTAGCAATACCCGGGTGCACTGAATATTGAGAGCAATGAGCCTCTCTAAAGATATCCTCCCAGATTTTACCTCCCTTGGGAATGTAGAGCCGGCCACGAAAATAAACGAGGCCATCTTTTAGCGTATACTCCTCCGTAGTCCCATCTTCGATTGACTTGATTGCCGGGGCCAGGGCCGCATCCATTCCTGGCTCCACTCTGATCTGGTCCCAGATATCACAAACTATGTTAATGCTTGCCAAGTACTTCGTATACTCTGCCTAAGGAGCCTTAAATACCAAAGTAATATCCATCTCTTCAATCATCCGAGCCAACTCCATGATCATCAACCGAGACTCTGGGCTAGAGCCTGGTACTTTTCTACTCAACGCATCGGCTACCGAGTTCGCTTTTCCGGGTTGGTAGTTCATGGTGAACTCATAATCGCATAGAAATTCTAACCACCGCCTTTGTATCAAGTTCAACTCCTTCTGAATATGTACGTACTTCAAGTTTTTGTGGTCTGAAAAGATCTCGTAGTGGACGCCGTATAGATAATGCCTCAAAACCTTCAGGGCGAACACCACTTCTCCCAGCTGTAAATCGTGAACCGGGTAATTGATTTCATGCTTCTTCAGTTGTCTTGAAGCATAACAAATCACGTGCACGTGCTGCATCAATGCCGCTCCCATCCCTTGATATGATGTGTCAGTGTAAACATGAAATCCTTCCTTCCCAAATGGAAGTGCAAGGATGGGGGCGGAGGTAAGTCTATCCTTCAGCTCCTGGAACGCCGCTTCACATTGGGGTGTCCACTCAAATGGCACACCTTTTTTCGTCAATGAAGTAAGAGGGAGGGCAATCTTGGAAAATCCTTTCACGAACTTGCGGTAGTACCTGACAAGCCCAAGGAAGCTCCACACATCGGCCGCCGACTTCAAGGGAGACCACTCCTTCACAGTACGCACCTTGGCCAGATCCACCGCTAGCCCATCTCCACTGATCACATGACCCAAGAAAGCAACCTCCTTAAGCCAGAATTCGGACTTGCTAAATTTGGCGTACAAGGCGTGCTCTTTCAATTTCTCCAACACGAAGGTCAGGTGCTATACATGCTCCTCCTCCGTCTTTGAGTAGAACAAGATGTCATCGATGAAAACAATGACGAAGATGTCCAAATACGGTTCAAATACCTTGTTCATCAGGCTCATGAAGGCCAAAGGGGAATTTGTGAGCCCAAACGGCATTACAGTGAACTCGTACAACCAATATCTTGAAATAAAGGCCGTTTTCTGGATGTCCCCTTCTTGTATTCTTAACTGATAATACCCTGAGAGCAAGTACAGCTTATGAAACCAATGCGCTCCCACTAGTTGATCGAATAACTCCTCGATCCGAGGTAGCGGATAAGTGTTCCGCACCGTCAGCCGATTGAGTTCCCGATAGTCTATACACAAACGCAGGGTTCCATCCTTCTTCTTCACGAACAATACAGGGGCTCCCCAGGGGGACGAACTGGGGTGAACGAACCCTGACTCCACCAGTTCTTGCAGTTGAACTCTAAACTCTGCGAGTTCCTTCGGGTCCATTTGGTAAGGAGCCTTGGATACAGGCTTGACACCTGGTACTAGATTAATCTGGAAGTCAACTTATCTATGCGGGGGTAATCCTGGCAGTTTCTCAGGAAATACCTCGGGGAATTCCCGCACTACCCGTACGTCTTTTATATCCAATGCTACCTCCATCAACTCGAAACATATCATGAAGACTTCTTCCCCCTTCATATGGGCTTTTACAACCTGAACGGAAGATAACAAAATGCGAGGCATGAAGCTAATACCTTGGAAGATGACGTCGGAGTCTCCATGTCTCAAGTAGATCCGTTTCTTTGCACAATCAATCCTTGAAAAGTGCTAGTCCAACCACGCCATGCCCAAAATAATGTCAAACTTCGGCATTCTCAAGACCGTGGCAGGCGTATCAAAGGCCTTTCCTTCAATAAATATCTCAAAATCGCACTTAGCAGTTGTAATCATCTCCGAACCGTCCGGTAGGCGCACTCGTCGGGCTATACCAGTAAAGTATTGTACACCCTCCATGTCCTTAATGAAGTCCTCAGACACAAAATAGTGTGAGGCACCGGTATCAAACAGCGCACAGGTCGTCTTCCCGCCAATTTTCACGGTGCCTAAGTACCAATAACCAAAACTCAACAGTAGGTGTCCAGTATGTTGTAAGCAAGTTAAGTTAAACAATGAAAATGTGATAATCAATTAAGTCATACCTGCAATAACATCCTGGGGATTCCGTTCTTGCGCCATGTCCAACGCATACACTTGATCCCGGGCAGGATCGGGGTTTCCTCCTCGCGGTCCTCGTCCTCGACCACGCATATAATCCCGCCCCCGCGGATCTGCCGGAGGGAGAGCAGGAGGGACATACCCAAACAATCGAGGGCAGAAACGTCTAATGTGGCTCGGCTGGTTGCATTCAAAACAAACCAACCCACGACGCCCCTCAGGTTGTTGAAATTGCTGAGGCAGTGGCGGTGGAGGCAACGTGGGTGGCTGCGGAATCAGGTGCTCCACTCTAAAATCTCGGTAGAAACGTCGTCTACCTCTTTGATGTCCTCTTCATCCTTTAAAGTCCCGCCTTCTTCTATTGCTTGGGCCAGCTTCCATCACGCCCTCCGCAGGTCTCTTACCACTACTCAAGTGATCTGCCTCCAATCTCTTCGCCATGTCTATAATCTCCGCCAAGCTAGCATTCGCTATAAACAAAAGGGCCTGCCTTAGGGGATCTCGCAGCCCTTTGAAGAAACGCTTGGTGTAACCTCTATCATCTAATGGTAAGAAGCCGCAAACCTCGCGAGGTGCTGAAACTCCCGCTGATATTCTGTAACTGATTTTGATCCTTGCTTCAGCAGACGAAACCTCTCCTCGAGTTCATTTCGAGCGGATGTGGGAATGAAGTGCTCCAAGAAGACATCCGAGAACTCGCACCAACTTATCTCTGTATAGACCCGGCCTTGGAAGGTGGAGCCCATGAGGGACTTCCACCACCTCTTAGCATGTAGTTCCAAGACGGACACTGGCAACGTCACAGCCATGTTGGTTGGGCGACGGATCTCCGCCAGCAACTCCTGCACCATGTCAAGCCATTCCTCCGTGCATACGGCCGACTCCCTCCCGAGGTAGGAGGGAGGGGAGAGGGCCCAAAAGGTGCTCAACCAGTTAGAGCTCGGAGCTTGTTGTTGCACCGGAGGCTGTTGCGCCCTAAAGGCATCAAGGATGGCGGTGAGCGTCTGCTGCAACTCAGATTCTTGGAACTGAGTGGGTATGGAAGGGGTAGGAGTACCCCCCGATCGGCTCAACATGAACTGGAATCTACACGTAGAACAAACTTATTGTCAGGTTGGCTAATCTTAAGGTAAAAGTTGGACAACTTAGTGTGAATTACATATAGGCACACCACTGCTTCCGCTAAGTCTGTTTGTCCCCAAACGGACTAATCGAATGGGGGTGGTACCATTGTTGAATGATTTCTTTAGTTGAGAATCGTGGCAAAGTGATACCATTTGTAAGGCCCGCCTCCCGGATCCCAAAACACGGCACGAAAATGGGGGCCTTATGCTCGGATTAGCCGCCTTGCGGTAGAATTAGCACACGGGCTAACCTGTACCACAAGATGCCTATTCCGTCGGCTACAACCAATATCAATATAGCATGCCAACCCAACCATAATATAAAGGAGAAGTCAAATCCACACTAATTATATAGTCCAAATACAACAAATAGAGAAGCTAAAACATGCTTATACAATATCAGAGTACATCTATAAAATAGCCCAAAAGGTCTACATCAGAGTCTCACAACACTCACATCCGTAATCGACGGTAGCGACGGCACCGTCACATCAGGCCCTGTCATCCTGGCCTGGTTGTCCTACTGCAAAGTCTGCGGCTGCTCCACCTGCGGGGTGACCTCCTAAAAAGCAAGACGTAGCAATCGTTAGTTAAAAATACTAAGTGGCTTCACATCCGCTCCCCCGGCGACTCCTCGGCACCAGACGGAGAAAAGGAACAAGTGTAATATATACAAGTATTAAAACAGGTACAAGCAGGTGGTAATAGTACCTGAGTAACAGTATTATAATCTATCAGTTCCATAAGGGCAATAATAAATCATCAAGTACAAGTAACTACAGCAGGAAAGTAACTTAACTTATAAGGATGCTCATATAAGCTTATAAGTTAAGGATCGGTTTGCATAAAGTAACTCATCGTATAGGAGTACCCATACAAACTTATACGATGAGGATCTTGTTGTGCAATGTTATGAAATGGTATGTACGATATGCAATGACTCACCCATGATCACACACATGCAATTGCTATGTCGACATAGACTAGTAGTTCCCACTATTCGAGCAGGTAGCTAACCTCTCAGGCATCAGCCTCCGTGGCCAGGCGATGACAGTAGAGCGGGCATCTCTACTACTAGATGGGTATCCACACTACTTCACCTAGGCCTCCGTACGCCTCAATTCTAAGAACACAACAGCGGATCCCATGCGTACTATGGCCCAGCGGGGGTCTCGGGTAGATGTGCACCGAGAACACAGCCCCGAACTGACCTGGTGTGACCCGAAAGGGGACTCGGAAGAAAGCACGAGGACACAACCCAACCATTCACTTAGCATGGATGGGGCCCCGGGACGTGAACACCGGGGACACAGCCCAACCTCCCAAAGTCTAACTGTCAACTCCCGTCGGTATGACGATCGGCGTGCCCGTAGACCTGCCACACTATCCTTAACCCAGGATTACGACATCGCGTGTTGACTCACACCGCATGCAAATTCCACATCACCGTGGCATGGAAGGGGCCTCGGAATTAAGCACAAGGACACAACCCAACCATCCACTTTGCACGGAAGGAGCCCCGGGATGTGAACACCGAGGACAAAGCCGAACCGTCTGTTTATACCACATCTCAACGCTTAACCCAACTAGTGGCGGTCAACACTGCACTTACATCCTTCCACAATACTACCCGTAGGGAGACTACGCTCTAAGTATTGGACTACTAAATCTTATTGCAACCATCAAACATACTCATGGCCATTGTTTACCCTTCTATATGTCATTCCAAATGATTTCAACATATTATAAACATGATGTGCATATATAATAATTTATCAATATCTAGCAAGTCATATCATTCACGTATACCTCCAGGTTCCTCCCCCTCTATTCCCGGAAGATCTTGTCCATCATTTTTTGGAAGGATGCCCCTGCATTTTTCAGCCCAAAGGGCATCATCTTCTAGCAGTAGCACCCATCTCCCGTGATGAATGAAACATCCTTGACGTCAGGGGGGGCGCATCCTGATTTGGTGGTAACCAAAAAATGCATCTAAGAAACTTAATACAGAAAAACTGATGGTTGAGTCAACCAGCGCGTCGATCCGAGGCAAGGGATAGCAATCTTTAGGGCATGATTTATTGAGCAAAGAGAAGTCGATACACATACGCCATCGACCGTCTCCTTTTTTCACCATGACTACATTGGATACCCAGACGGGGTATTGGATCTCGGGCACGAAGCCGGCCTTGAGAAGCTTTGCCACCTCCTCCCTGATGGGTTCGGCCAGCTTGTCAGCCGTGGACCTCTTCTTCTGCTGTATGGGGCGTGATTGCGGGTCCATGTTGAGGCGGTGGCATGCTATATCCGCGTCAACCCCCGGCATCTCCGTGGAGGTCCATGCGAAGATGTCCACATTTTTCTGGATGCACTCCAGCATCCTACCTTGATCCTCAGGGGTCAGCCCCTCGCTGACCCGGACCTTCTCCACTCTTCCACCGAGTGTGTGAACTTCCAGCTCCACCACCTCTGCCGTAGCCTCTAGCCCTCCACGGCCATCGCTTCGGCCAATTCCTCCTGATCTCCTCCTGCCACCTCAACCTCGATGCAGCTTTCCACCTCCATCTCCTCTCTACCAGCTTCTTGCTATGCCTTTTCCAGCCTTGACTCCATCTCCTCGGCTCCCTCTTGCCAGGAAATGGAATTGACGGTGGTGACGTAGCACTCCCTTGCTACCTTGGGGTCACCCCAAACTCGGACCTGGATCCCCTCTGTGTTGAACTTGAGGCACTGATGGAAGGATTAGGGGACGCAGTGGAAGGCACTGATGAGGGGCCTCCCGAAGATTGCGTTGTAGATGCTGGGGGCATCGACGATGATGAAACCGCAGCTTCTGGACTGCCCCCCGCCCCCCAAGGAGATATGGAGCCCTACTCCTCCTTCCACTTCCTTCCTCTCCCCCGAGAACCCAAACAAAGGCGCATCCGAGGCCACCACCCTCTTCGCCTCCACCTTCATCACGTCGAACGCCTTCTTGAAAATGACGTTGAAGGAGCTTCCATTATCAACGAGGATCCGGGAGATGGTGAAGTTTTCGATGGCCGTCTGAATGACCAGCACATCGCAAAACGGATCCTTGTGATCCGGCATATCCCCCCTAGTGAAGGTTATCCTTTCTTCCAGGAGTGGGGTCTGGGAGGTGGAACCGACGCTCCGATGATACATGGTGTGGAGGCTCGCCTTCTAAGAAGCCTCTACCCCCACCCCTCCGTGGATCACTCTGATCCCTCCTCGGGTCCCGACATCTACCTGATCTTCACACCGATCCTCCTCCACTCGAGGTAGGGCCTCCTCAATCCTTACTTCCTGACGCTCCTGTTGCTGCTGCTGCTCCCTGTTCCCTCTCATCTCGAGGAACTCCAGACACGTGGCTGTGGCATGCCCTTCTTCCTGATAGAATTCGCAGTAGGGCAACTCCACCCTGACTTCTCTCCTCCTCCTTCGCACCACTCTACTCCTCTCCCCTTGGGCTATGGCCATAGCCTAATCTTGGTCGGGGAGGGGAGGCCTTTGCGCCTGCCTCCAACCCTGGGGGTGGAACTGACCCTGGCCCCCCTGGTGGTAGTCCCTTCCTTGGTACCCTCTATGTGGCCCTTGATCTTGCCACTAGGGCCTCCAGCCCAATCGGCGATCCTGCTCCTGTCGCCCACACCTGGGCTGCTGCTGCCCCTGGAGCTGCCTCTGCTCCCTCTGTCGCGGCTCGACCCTCCTCTCCTCCTGTCCTCTTCCTCCTCTCAACTCCTCCTCATTCGTGGCCCACTTGGCCAGCTTCCATGCAAACTCCGGGTTTGACGCCTCCCCGTCAACTTCTCTCGCCGCTCTCTTCATCAGCTCCTCATAGGAGAGGGAGGAACTCTCTTCAATTCCATCCTGAAGAATCCCTGTTATAGGCCCAGGGTGAAAGACATCATCAAACTATGGCCTGGTATCTCCTGGACCAGGGTGACCTCCTCCTAGAACCGGTCCACATAGCTTCCCAACATCTCGTCCACTCCCTGCTTAATGTGGAACATGGATTCTGACTCCTTCTTCCTCTTCTTCGACATAGTGAACCTTAACATGAAGCCCCGACGAAGGTCCTCGAAGCAATAGATGGAGCTGGCCGGCAGCTGGAAAAACCAATCCCTAGTCTTTTCCTTGAGGGTGATGGCGAAGAGCCGACGCTTGAATTGATCTGACATCTACCTGATTGAGACTACGTCCTCGAACCATTGGACGTGTTGGACCGGGTCTCCCTTCCCGGTGTAATAGGACATCTCGGGTTCCCTGAACCCATCCGGAACTGGAGCTGATGAGACTAGCTCGTTGAAGGGGCTTCCCCCTCCTGCTAGGCAAGCCGACAAATATCACGAGCCCAGCTCGCCGAGCTGGCCTCCACCTGTTGAGCCTTGGAATAGCACGTGGTCAGGGAGCTCGCACCCCCGGCCTTCCTCGGCAACTTCCTTCCCGACTCGCCTGCCGGGGGCGTCCTCTCCCAGAGAGGGGGCGGCTGCGATCTGGTTCGCCGGAGTCGAGCACTCGACTCGCGTGCCGAGTGCGAATTTGACAAGGCTCATCACCTCGTTCCTGAAATCCTCGAACATCCCCACCATGGCAAGAGACGGGGGGGGGGGGGGGGGGGCGTCAAGTTCGGCCTGTCGGATACCTGTCCTCCTATCATCGAGCTCGCTGGAGGTTTTCCGTGCTGATCACTCTCCATGCTCACCGCACCAAAATTTTGAAACCAGTTTCTTGATCTCCTGTGGAGTTCACCCTCGGGGAAGGGGTGATCGCGCACCTACTTCGCTCCTGCAAGCAAAACAACAAGGAAAACAGAGAGAACTGACCCAAGGGCTTGACGGGAGGACCTACCACACACCTGGAAGATCTGAGAGCGCTTCCCCTCCTTAGCCAAAGGCCGGGCTAAGGTACCCTCAGAAAGCACTAGAGAGCTGGAATAAGAGAGCACAAGATGAGTGCCTTCTAGGGTACCCCTTGGGTCCTATTTATAGATTTCATAATCTGAACTACCAATAACCAAACCAAACTGTCATGAAATTAGCACAATACCCTTTGCTGCGTCTGCCAACAGCCAAACTCCGCTGTTTTGAAGAGCTATGGGCAGACCAGCGGGGGAAAAATAGTAAAAAGTACCTCATAGACTGGGCGAGTCGGGGAGCTCGGCCACCTCAGCAGATCCAACACGCCTGTTGTTGTCGAGCTCCTTTGCACGAGCGCGAACTGGGATGGTGAGCTCGCCAAGGATATGGAGGTCAGCTCGCCACCACTTTCTTCTCACGTGGGGCGGATGCGACCCGGCTCCGTTGCTCGCCTTCTCTTCTTGGGTGAGCGCAAGCCGGGCCGCCGCAACCCACCAATACCCATGCCGAGGTGGGCAGGTGGCCAGGCTTCCAATCATAACTGGGTGGCCCACCCGGAGGGAGGCTCACCTATCTGGACATGCCAAGCTCATCTTCGGATATCAGTTCGATGAAGGGAGGGCCGGAACCCTGCTCGACGAATGGCGGACTGAAACTCTGCTCGACGACTAGCGGACAATCTTCTCGACGAATGGCGGACTGAAACTCTGCTCGACGAATGGCGGACACTCTGCTCGACAAATGGCGGACTGAAACTCTGCTTGACGAATGGCAGACACTCTGCTCGACGAATGGCCGACTGAAACTCTTATCGACGAATGGCGGACACTTTGCTCGACGAATGGCGGACTGAAACTCTGGTCGATGAATCCTGAGTGAGCGAGAGGGGTGGAGGGACTAACTCGTATGGCTCGCCCGCCCGACCGGGGTGAGAGCTAGCTGGCTTCCCGTCGCTTGTTCCCCGTTTGTTGTTCTGGTGCGGGGCGGGCAACCTGGTTCGCTCTCCTGGCTTGGTGGATCCGCTCGGTGAACACGGGGTTGTACACTGGTATCACCCTGTAACTTCACCGCCTGTTTTGTAGTATATGTTGTGGGGCCCTGGCCAGACCTTCTAGTATATACTATGTGAATGGATGAGGTTGTTACACAGACAATGTCAGATGACATTTTCCAGAAAGTGATAGAGTGCACCTCAGCTAAAGCCATCTGGGACTCCCTAAACCAGATGGTTGCTAGATCTGTAGATAAGAGAAAAGACAGGAGATTTAATCTCATCCTCCAGTATGAGAACACAAGAAAGAAGAATCTGAGTTAAAGGGTGATATGTACAATAGACTTAGCTCAATTATCAATGAGCTAAATGTTAAATTTTCTCAACGTGGTCAGCAAGATAGCCCAAATGCCAAATTAATATCTTCGGAACTACCCAGTTCTCACGTTGAACCAGCGGAATCAAGGAATAGAGGTAACACCCAACAAACAATGGAAGCACAAGCAGGTCTTTTATACATTCACTTCTTTACAACACGAGGCATACATAGCGAGGCATGATTTCGCTAGTATAACAGCTGTAAACAGAAAGCACCAAAAAACAAGCCGGGCGGACAGCACCGGAGTCCACCGAGACCGCGAGGTCGCCGAGGTCGCCGAGACCGCTGAGCTCGCCCAAGCTATGCTGCAATCCGCCGAATAGACACGGAGTCCGCCGAAGCCGCGAGGCCGCGCGGACACACCGTTATTCGCCTCCTGCTGAACCTGAACTGAGGAACACCCCTACCCGCCTGAAGCCGGCGGACAGGTTATTGAAGCTGGAAAAGATGAAACGGAACTGATAAGCCGCAGAGCGACCTCCTTCTGAGTCCGCAGAGACCGCACACTTCCAAGTACTTGACCGAAGTCACAGCCAAACTCCTGGCTCCTTGAAGCTACCCGCACGACCTGCACACAGCAAACTCTCAGCCTGAAATAATCCGCGCGGACTGACAAACACAGACCGCAGCACTTCGCTCAACCCAACTTACTGTTCACTCTAGTTACTTAGGTTTGCCATGGGGTCCTATTTATAGGCAAGGTGAGGAGTGTGGTCACCGCCCAGGAGATAGCGACACCGCCCCAGCCCGCGCGATAGCAAAAAACACCGTCCGCTGAGTCCGCAAGGACTTAGCCGGATACCAAGGAAAACCGCCAGGAGCAAGGCAAACATTGGCGAACCCTCTCCAGTCCGCCCAAGCTATGCGGACAAGGCATCAGCCCGCAAAGCTCCAACCACTGCAGGACAGCAACCCCCTTCAATGGCAGTCCGCACCAAACCGAGGCAGTCCGCAAGACTCACACCTCAATCCGTCACAAGTCCACGACCAAAGGCAGATAGCAACAGTCCGCCCGGTCACAGCGGACTTGGCGGATACCGCGAACACCATGATCTTGGCACAAAGTGTGACCAAGTCCAAAACCATCAATGGGCAATGCGAGCATGGCGGACTCAAATTCCCATCCGCCAAACACCCAAGCACAGACCGCTATCAGTCCGCGAGCTCCTCACACTTCTGTCCAAAGAAGCAGCCAACCCCGGACTCCAAACCGAGAAAGTGATGCAACTCTCCCAAGTCTTTCATCTCGAAGCGTATTGCAAGCTCAGCCCTGAGCCTTGCTACTTCCACCTCCGAGTTCCCTGTGATGATCATGTCATCCACATACAGCATGACCAAGACTCGTAGCTCCCCCTTCTTCTTGACGAACAAGCTTGAATCCGAGTTAGAAGCAAGGTATCCACAGAATTGCAAGTACTTTGCAATCTTCCCATACCAAGCTCTAGGAGCTTGCTTCAACCCATAGAGAGCCTTCTTAAGTTTGCAGACATAGTACGGATGCTTCTCAGAGACAAAACCAAGCGGCTGATCCATGAAGATGTCCTTGTCAATCTCTCCGTAAAGAAAGGCATTCTTCACATCGAGTTTCCACAACCTCCATCCCTTGCTAGCAGCCAAGGAGATCACCACTCTTACAGAAGTCATCTTCGCAACTGGACTGAATGTCTCCTCATAGTCTTCTCCATACTGCTGTGAGAATTCCTCTAGCGACCAGGCGAGCCTTGAACCGATCAATGCTCCCATCAGCCTTCTTCTTCAACTTATACACCCACTTGCAAGTAACTGGAGTAATGCCATCAACCTTGGGCACAAGGTCCCAGGTTTCATTCTTCTTCAGAGCATCAATCTCTTCCTTCATGGCATCATCCCACTCCTTCACTCCAATGGCCTCGTTGAAGTTTCTAGGCTCTCGCTCATCCAGAGGACCTGCAAAGAAGCAGGAGACAAAGCTCACTGCATTCCCATCACAGTACCGAGCTGGTGGCTTAACCACCCTCTTCGATCTCCGAAGGCACGGTTCCTTGCTCATGGCTTCTGTTGCTTCTTCAGGCTCCACTCCTACCTGGGGCAAGCATTGAGCAGTGCTCCCCCTGCTTCCTGAGCCAGAAGGCTCAGCCTCAGAGTTAGAAGCAATAGGAGCTGCTGGTGAAACAGCAAGCTCCTCTTCCAAGCCTTCAGCAACCTCCACCGGTGCTTCATCAACCTTGCTACTACCGGTTAGCTCTACCGAGCCACCTCCATATGATGTCAGCGCGTCAAAGACAACGTCTCTTGACACCACGAACTTCTTTGTCACAAGGTCCATGCATTTCCATCCCTTCTTCCACTCATCATAGCCAACAATGACAAGTTTCCTTGCCTTCGCATCCAGCTTTGTCCGTGAAGCATCTGGGACATGCACGTAGCAAGTTGAACCGAACACCCGAAGGTGTCCAACACTCGGCTTCTCCTTCAGCAACAGCTCAACAGGAGTCTTCATGTTGATAGGGCTGAGTGGCATCCGGTTGATAACATAAGCAGCACAAGACATTCCCTCCGCCCAAAAGCACCTTGGGATATCTTTCGCATGAAGCCAGCATTTGCAGGTCTCCGTAAGATGACGGATCTTCCGCTCCGCTACCCCATTTTGTTGTGGAGTGTGGGCACAAGTAAGCTCCCGTCGGATCCCGTGCTTCCTGCAGAAGTTAGAAAACTCGGAGGAGACAAACTCACCCCCGTTATCAGTTCTAAGCTTCTTAATCCGCAAGCCAAGCCGGCCTTCTACCAACTCCTTGAACTCCACGAACAAATGGAAGGCTTCAGACTTCTCCTTTAAGAAGTACACCCAAGTATACCTTGAGTAGTCATCAACCAAGACAAGCATAAATCTGCTTCCGCCAAGGCTGGCAGTAACCGTTGGTCCCATCAGGTCGCCATGAATGCACTCCAGTGGTTTCTTGCTCCTTGTTTGTGATTTATCAAACGGAAAGCGATGTGCCTTACCGTATTGACAGCCCGCACAAACATGCACATCACCAAAGGAGGACAACTTCGGCAACCCCCTCACCAAACTTCTACTCACCATCGCCTTCAGCTTGTCCATGCCAACATGCCCCAGCCTCTCATGCCAGATAGCAGCGCTATCATTGGCCCTCATTCTATCAACATAATCATTGGTGGAAAGAACAAACAAGTTCTTTACCCTCCTCCCAACATGAGCAACATCAGCCTTCACTGCTGATATGTTGCGAAGGAACCTCACGTCTGTTGGCCCAAACAGAATGTGATATCCAGCGTCCACCGCATTGGTCACTGAGAAGAGGTTTTTCTTCATGCCCAGCACGTGATACACACTCCTTAACGTGAGTGGCCCCCGATCACTACCCAAAGACACCACCGCCTCTTTCTCTACTGCATAAACAGTATTATCAGCAGTGATAATAGCTTCATTACCTGAGTAAGCCTTCATGGAGGTGAACTTCGATTTGTCTCCGGTGAGGTGATGACCACACCCGGAGTCCACGATCCACTCGTTGTTGAAGTACTCAGCAGACAAGGCCCGGACACAAGTGCCCGTCATAAAAGCTCCGCCCCAGTCTGCTTCTTCACTTCTCGAGCAAGCTTCCTCCTTTCCCGCAGCATGCCCAAGCTGCAGTTTGACCTTGCAGTCCCGCTTGAAGTGCCCTCGCTGATGACACCGGTAGCACTTCAGATTCTTCTTAAAGTCCTTAGGAGCATTGCTCCTCTCCGGCGGATATGAAGTTGAAGTCTCCTTCTCACCAGCGGCCTGCACCTTCTTCTTCTTCTTCTTCCCTTCCCATCCTTTCTTCTTACCTGAGAAGAGAGCTTCGCTACCTTCCTGATTCAGGTTCACTCCAGCCATCTGCTTTTCTAAGCTCTCCTGCGAGGCAAGCAGATTCTCCAGCTCCAGCAACGACGGCTGAGTATCCCACCCTTGAACAGATGTGACAAAGGCCACATACTCCTTCCGCAAGCCGCGGATAATGTGCCTTTTCATCTTTGCCTCAGAGATAGGCTCATCAGGATCCAGTGCCGACAGCTCAGCACACAAGCTCTTCATCTTTAAGAAGTACTTGGAGATGAAAAGGTCTCCCTGAGTTACCCTGGCCAACTCATTCTCCAGGAACTGAAGCCGCGCCACATTCTTCCTATTGAACAACTCATCAATGGTTGTCCAAATATCAGCAGCCGACTCACACCCAACGATGTGATCAAACAGTTCAGGAGACACGACTCTTTTCAGAATGAACTGCGCCTTAGCATTTGTTCTTCTCCAGATCCTAACCTGCTCAGCAGTACCGAAAGCAGCTGTGACTTCCTGTCTGTCGTCCCCACCGACGACTTCCCACAGCTCCTCGCCAAGAAGATAACTCTTCATGCACGACTTCCACTTCTTGAAGTTAGTCGGCATTAAGAGTTCAATGCCCAGACCTCTTGCAAAACTCCCTTCCATTGGAACACCTGTTGGCAACCTTTCAGCAGCTCCGAGCAACAACACAGGTTGATCACCACTCAATCACTGAGTAACAACATTGGCTGACTTCCTCTCACGCAACTGAACCTCAAAAACCTCGCTTTGATATCATGTTAAATTTTCTCAACGTGGTCAGCAAGATAGCCCAAACGCCAAATTAATATCTTCGGAACTACCCAGTTCTCACGTTGAACCAGCGGAACCAAGGAATAGAGGTAACACCCAACAAACAATGGAAGCACAAGCAGGTCTTTTATACATTCACATCTTTACAACACGAGGCATACATAGCGAGACATGATTTCGCTAGTATAACAGCTGTAAACAGAAAGCACCAAAAAACAAGTCGGGCGGACAGCACCGGAGTCCGCCGAGACCGCGAGGTCGCCGAGGTCGCCGAGACCGCTGAGCTCGCCCAAGCTATGCTGCAATCCGCCGAATAGACACGGAGTCCGCCGAAGCCGCGAGGCCGCGCGGACACACCGTTATTCGCCTCCTGCTGAACCTGAACTGAGGAACACCCCTACCCGCCTGAAGCCGGCGGACAGGTTATTGAAGCTGGCAAAGATGAAACAAAACTAACAAGCCGCAGAGCGACCTCCTGCTGAGTCCGCAAAGACCGCACACTTCCAAGTACTTGACCGAAGTCATAGCCAAACTCCTGGCTCCTTGAAGCTACCCGCGCGACCTGCACACAGTAAACCGTCAGCCTGAAACAATCCGCGCGGACTGACAAACACAGACCGCAGCACTTCGCTCAACCCAACATACTGTTCACTCTAGTTACTTAGGTTTGCCAGGGGGGTCCTATTTATAGGCAAGGTGAGGAGTGTGGTCACCGCCCAGAAGATAGCGACACCGCCCCAGCCCGCGCGATAGCAAAAAACACCGTCCACTGAGTCCGCAAGGACTTAGCCAGATACCGAGGAAAACCGCCAGGATCAAGAAAAACATTGGCGAACCCTCTCCAGTCCGCCCAAGCTATGCGGACAAGGCATCAGCCCGCAAAGCTCTAACCACTGCAGGACAACAACCTCATTCAATGGCAGTCCGCACCAAACCGAGGCAGTCCGCAAGACTCACACCTCAATCCGCCACAAGTCCACGACCAAAGGCAGATAGCAACAGTCTGCCCGGTCACAGCAGACTTGGCGGATACCGCGGACACCATGGTCTTGGCACAAAGTGTGACCAAGTCCAAAACCATCAAGGGGCAATGCGAGCATGGCGGACTCAAATTCCCGTCCGCCAAACACCCAAGCACAGACCGCTATCAGTCCGCGAGCTCCTCGCACTTCTGTCCAAAGCAGCAGCCAACCCCGGACTCCAAACCCAGTCCGCCAATCGATCTCCACAGCAAATCGCATGTTGTGCCACCAGAGCTCGACAAGGCCTCAGCCAAGCTCTAAACTCAGTCCGCAACAGCCCCCACCGCGGACACAATAGTCTACAAGCTACTCGCGGACACGAGTCAACCTGCCTATCAGCACAAGCTTGCACCCGCGGCCACTGAGCAATGCAACAGTCCGCAAGCCTCCATCCGCTCAGGTCGCTCCTTGGCAAAGACAATCAGCAGACACCCTATCCGCAGAAACCAGGCCGCATAGTCCGCGGACTCCATGCAACAAGCCACTCAGAAGACAGCCGGCTTTCCACTAGACCTTCCACTAGGCCACACATCTCAGTCTGCCCAGTCCGCCTAGTTCGCCAAAACTGTCCGCCCCAGGCCGCCCGGCCTGTCCCGTCACCCACTTCCACTTCACAAATTTCAACACTAAAAACATTAGACATGGACATAACCCTGACTGAGATCAATGACAAGATTCTCATGTGCTTCCCCAGCTCATGGGATACTAGAATCTGGCTAATAAAGGAGGCCAGAAGTCTGAATGAGATCACTACTGAGTCTTTATTGGGAAAGCTCAAATCTTATGAGCAGTTAATGAAGACCAGAGAAGCTACTGAGCAGAAAACCTCCACACCAGGGAGAAAAGAGCCAAGCATTGCATTCAAAGCAGTTGAAGTATCAGAAGCTCCACCTGCTAATGATGAGCTTATAGCTCTTCTGTCAAGAAGATTTTACAAGATAGCAATAAAGGATTTCAGAAGAAAATCATCCAGACAGGATGACAAACCAATGTATGACAAAACACGTACTAAAGAGATTGTGTGTTTTATGTAACACCCCAAAACCTAAAATTGGGTTCAGGTCGGGTTACACGCCCTATGACACGGGCGTGTCACAGGTCGTGTCCTGCTCGGGTGAGCAGTCCCGCATCTGGTCGACGAAATGCGCTCGACGAAGTTTTCTGAGGGTACATGCCCTATGATACGGGCGTGTCAGGGGGCGTGTCAGGGGGCATGTCAGGGGTCGTGTCAGGGGGGTGTGTCTTGCCCAAATTACTAGAGTGATTATCTCAAGTAGGTCTCGAGTGGGTCTCGAGTATTGGTGATACGGGCGTGTCATCCTTTTGACACGGGTGTGTCCTATTCTGTGTCGACTCGAGTAGATCTCGAGGAAATGTCTCGAGTAGATAGAAAATGTCTCGAGTACCTACGGGACACGGGCGTGTCAGCTATGTGACATGGGTGTGTCATGACCAAGTACTCGAGTAGTTCTCTCGAGTAGGTCTCGAGTACGACTCGAGTAAGGTACACGCCCTGTGTCACGGGCGTGACTGGGCCGACACGGGCATGTCACCTGGCCGTGACCTATTGTGGATAAGTCGGTTCGTATGTCGCTTAAGGTATACGTCATGTGACATGGGCGTGTCATACGGCGTGTCAGACCCGAAAAGTTAATTTTAGAGAATTTTGTGGCCATTCATCTCCTTCCTCCTAGATCTGATGGCTCTTGTGTCTCCATGCTGCTTTAAGGACGAGAGCGAGAAGAAAAATCTCATTTCTTCACTTAGCCATTATCTTTCTAAAAAGCTTAAGTTAGAGGAGAGCAAGGAGGAGGAGGAGGAGGAGGAAGAGAAGGTATCCGTCCGTTGGTGGAGCTTGAGAGTTCTGATCTGAGATTTGAGGCCATATTTGTGGAGGCAAAGCTGCTGATGTGCTTTCTAACCGGCTTGAATTTCATGGCGCCAAAGAGATCGTCAAGGGTAATGATCTTCCTTCTTAGCCATGTGAAGGCTTCCTTTTTTTCATATGCATGGGATTCCCCCACTAGAGGGTGGATTGTGAAGGGATTCCCTTGGGTTGATTCTTGCAATCCCCAATAGCTTGGCATATAGATCCGGAAATGTAGTACAAAATCGGCATGCTGTGTGAAGCCCTTCTAGACAGGTTGGTCTGCATTGGTGATGTTGCATATATCCATCGGAGAAGTCTCCGTGATGAAACATGTGGTTTATGGAGTTGGTGGGATGGACATGCGAAGGGCAGTAGCAGGAAGTACAGGAGTGGTAGTACAGGAAAAAACCCTTGTAATGCTTGTGATGCTTGATGGGTTGTGTCTGTAAAGGGTAGTAGCAGGAAGTACTGGTGTGGAAGCCCAGGAAAATACCCGCAAGTTCTTGTGTTTCTGGTACTGCACGTGGTTGCAGAAATTGCTGGTCGCGTGAGCCAGCTAAGGTTGGGGCTAGGGATGGAAAGTGAGTTCTATCGCTAATGTTGGGCGTGGCTCCTAGTTAACCTGTGATTTTGAAGCCAGTCCATGGTGGACGTAGTGGCTATTGTGAGCTTGATGAGCTCTTGGAAAAGGCCTGGTGCCGAACAGGAAAGGTGAAACCGACCCTCGCCTTATACATAGCAGCGGGTATGTTGTACTCGGTGATGGCAAGGCGACTTGAGCAACGGGGGGGGGGGGTGGCTGATCCGTACCTGCGTTATGTCCATCCGACTCGAAGACCTGAAAGTGCGGCCAGTTGGAGATCATAATGAGAGTCTTAGGCCTGCGCGGCGGAAAGACTAAATGCTCAATTTACCGTTGCGTTTTGGCCTTGATACGGTGGTGGGACCCCGGTTCGTTGGTACACCAAGAATGTGCCCTGAGTGCACGGATCATCGGGTCGCGTGGCTGACGGTTGAGATGGAATGTTTGTTCGTAATACCATAATGTATGTTATCCATATATCTTCTATAAATTGCTATGCCTGCAGGGAAGTAATACCACTGCCCCGGGTAAGGGGTAGGGTCGTTATAAATTGGTCAGCTGAATGCTGACTGTTGCATTGTTTTCCACCGTTGGGTGGGTTGTCCTTGTACAGGTGTTGGATAACCGAGCGGAATATTTAAAGGCAGAAGTACCTGATGCTGCTGCTGCTGCGAGCCCTCGAAGGCTAAAATGAAAATATTATATTTTGTGCATGTGTGGGCAGCCTGCGCGCCGATGTTGGAAGCCACTTTTGTAAAGGACAACTGTAAGGCCTTAAGGCAAAATGACATTGTATTTGGTACATTCTATGTATATATGTTGTTATTATATTAGTGGACATTCATGGTTGGGTTCAGTTTTATGTTACAAGCTTCTGCTAGAATGAAATGAGTTAGGATGCGCAACTCTGGTATCATCCCGTGACTTCACCTCCTATTTTATGGTATATGATGTGGGGCCCTGGCCGGACCTTCTATTATATGCTATATAAATGGATGGAGTCATTACATTTTTGGTATCAGCAGTCTCGGTCTTTCCCTTTCGAATTCGTGGTCGAATTCTTTTGTGGGGTGGCGATCACGTGTCTGTGCGAACCATGTTAACACTAATGAACTCTTGAATGTCCACTTAAGAATGCAAATACATGTGTTTGAGGAACCTGCACTTTACTATCTTGTTGTTATTGCTTGTGTGAGGCCGCTAATATGTGTGTCTTGTTCACCTATAGGTGATGCGGAGTGGTGCTGGGCAGTCGGAGCCCCGACATTCTGATGAAAGTATGGCACCAGCTGAGGTGCCTACACCTCCGCCTCCTGCAGAAACTATGTGATTAGTTGCTGAGGACCTGTTTTCTATGTTTCAAGCACAGCCTCCTGGGCAGGCACAAGGGTAGGCGTAGCCGACATTGAGGCCAGAACAGGCAACGACGAGGCCAGAACCTATTATGGATGTGGATCCTCGAGCAGCTGAAAGGCAGTTGAAGCAGTTTATGAGCTTCAATCCGCCTACGTTTTCGAGAGTGGGATCTCCTATGCTGGCAGAGGATTGGTTGTCATGCGTCTAGCGGATAATGACGGCAATCAGGACGGCGGAAGATCAGAAGGTCACCTCAGCCACCTTCTTACTAGAAGGAGAGGCTCGTCTATGCTGGGACGAGATAGAGTTACACCACTTAGCGGGAAGGCCGTTAAAACAAGTGTCGATGGAGGAGTTCTCTCAACTATTCTTGGCAAAGCACCTACCAGTGGCACAATGCATTGCCATGGAATATGAGTTTCAATAGCTGAAGCAAGGAGAAGATACTGTGGAGATGTACCAGCATGAGTTCACGCAGTTGGGATGATATGCGGGCTTAATCTTCGTCGACGAGCAGCGGAAAACCAACAGGTTCTATGAAGGATTGCGGGATGCGTTGCGATTCCAGCTTTCGAGTTCAGTGAACTAAGGGTTCCAGGCGTTGGTTGACACTGTGTGCGCGCTGGAGAAGGACATGAAGAGGGTGCAAGGAAAGCGGGCCTTGGATGTGACACAGCCGGAGTTCAAGGTTCCCCGACCCGGGAAATCATATTATAAAAAGAAATGGGGCAAGAGGTCCAAGTCGTCTGGACAAGCTCCTTCTACGGTTGTATCGGGTGCAACGTCGGGGGGCACTTCGAGGACAGAAACGCGTACGTGCTTTACTTGTGGACGAGTGGGGCAGATAGCCCGTAACTGTCGGGTTGTTCCCCCAAAAGCAGAATAGAAGGTGGGAGCATCTTATGCTGAGAAGGTTAAGGTAGTGGTGGAGTCCTCTGCATCCCAGTCGCAGCCCCGAGTCTACAACCTTGTCCTGTAGGAGGCCATTAAGTAGAGTGACGTCGTCAAAGGTACGAGTTAAGTTATTGCATTGTTTTGCTTATTGCATGCTTTATTTATTGTATGCTTTTATGTGGCTTGTGTGTGATGTGATTGCCACTGGCATTGTGACGATTCAGAATGTGCTGGCGAGAGCACTGTTTGATACAGGTGTTTCGCATTCTTTTCTGTCTAAGAACTTCGTAGCTCGGAATGGAGTACCTAGTCGTGTGAAGACAGATAACGTGAGGGTGCTATTACCGAATGGTTGCTTTATTCTTGCGAATAGAGCTTGCGATGTGGAAGTGCAAATCGGAAGTCAGGAGTTTTGCTTGAATACATTTGTACTGCCAATATCGGAATTTGATGTGATCTTTGGTTGGATTGGCTCGCAGAGCAGCATGCCTTTATTGATTGTAATGCCAAAGAGATCACACTGGGCCAAAATACCGAACATGAGACTAAATTTGAGGGTATGTGAGGAGTGAGCGGGACATTGATTTCTGCACTCCAAGTCGTCAAGGCTGTTCGGAAGGGCGTGGAGTTATACTTCACACTGATTCAGGCTGTTGATCCAAAGGCCAGTGTGAGCGGTGTTCTGTTATATCGGAGTTTGCGGATGTGTTTCCCAAGGATATTCTTGGGCTACCACCCCAGCGGGAGATTGACTTCACGATCGAGTTGGTGTCAGGTGCGAAACCTGTGGCCCGCTCGCCATATCGCGTCGCGCCAAAGGAAATGGCGGAGTTGAAAATCCAATTGCAAGAGTTATTGCAGCATGGATATATACGCCCAAGTATGTCACCTTGGATCGCACCTGTTCTGTTTGTGAAAAAGAAAGACGGTGGCTTGCGTTTATGTATTGATATCCACGAACTGAATAAGCTGATGGAGAAAAACAAGTATCTGATTCCACAGATTGATGAATTGTTCGATCAGCTAGTGGGATCAACCGTCTACTTGAAATTGGATTTGAATCTGGATATTACCAGTTGAGGATACAGTAAGGTGACATTCCTAAGACCGCATTTGGAACACGCTACAGTCACTATGAATTCACGGTAATGTCGTTTGGGGTATGTAATGTGCCATCGGTGTTCATGGACCTGATGCACCGAACGTTCTGAGAGTACTTTGATCTATTTGTGATCGTATTTATTGATGATATCTTGGTGTACTCTCAATCAAAAGCTGATCATGCAAACCACTTGTGGTTGGTGTTGCACACCTTGCGAAGGAATAAGCTCAATGCCAAGTTCTCGAAGTGCGAATTTTGGCTGTCGTCAGCGGCTTTTCTTGGCCATGTGGTGAGTGGAGATGGCATAGCAGTGGATTCGTCGAATATAAGAGCTATACAAGAGGGGTTGGTGTTGTCTTCAGTGGCCGAACTCAGGAGCTTCCTTGGATTGGCAAGCTACTATAGTCGGTTTGTGGAAAACTTCTTGCGGATCGCTTTGTCTCTAACCACACTGACGCTAAAGGATCATAAGTTCGTTTGGATGCCGGAGTGCGTGCGAGCGTCTGAAGATCTAAAGAGACGGTTGACCACGGCGCCTGTGTTGATATCGCTATGTTGAACCGATGGATATAATATCTATAGTGATGCTTCCGGTAGCGGCTTAGGCTGCGTTCTATTGCAATTTGGAAAAGTAATTGCTTATGGCTCATGCCAGTTGAAGGTGCATGAACGAAATTATCTCGTCAATGACTTAGAGTTGGCGGTGGTGATCTTTTCACTGAAGCTGTGGCGGCATTATCTTTATGGCGTAAAATTGGAGATCTTTATGGACCATAAGAGCCTAAAGTATTTCTTGGAGCAGAAGGATTTGAATATAGGACAACGAAGGTGGCTGGAGTTCCTTGGGGACTACAATTTCGAGATTCATTATACTCCCGTAAAGGGATATGTGGTCGCTGATGTCTTAAGTCGGAGGGCTCCGGAAAGAGCAAACTGGTTTTAGATGCACGATGAACGTCTAATCCAGGAGTTGGAAGCATTAGAGATTTCTTGTGTTGACAAGAATTCTACAGCCGATGCATGTTTAAAATGGACAGAGGTACAGTATGGCCTTGCGGACAGAGTTCGACGAGCATCAGAGCTGGATGAAAGTCTCCGACGCTATGCAAAGGAGGGGCCAGAGGGGAAATTCTCATGGGATGACGGCCTATTGCGGAAAGAGGGCCGGTTGTGCGTCCTGAGTTTGGGTAAGTTTAGAGAAGAGTTAATGTATGAAGCTCACTTTACGAAGTACTCAATTCACCCGGGGAGAACAAAGATGTTCAGGGAGATGAAGAAGCTGTTCTGGTGGCCAGGCTAAAGAAAGATATCGCTCGTTATGTGGCCAAATGCCAAACTTGTGCCTTGGTAAAGGCGGAATGCCAGAAGCCAAGAGGTTTGTTGAAGTCGTTACAGATTCCGGAATGGAAGTTCGATGATATTTCAATGGATTTCGTGCACGGGTTGCCGAGATCTCAACGCGGGAATGATTCAATCTGGGTGATTGTCGACTGTTAGAAAGTAGCGAAAAAGAGAGAACAAGCGGATAAACTTTTGAATAATTGAAATTTTATTATCTAAAAAAGATATCATTTACAAAGGTATGGCCTCCCTTATATAGAATGGAGGAGATAAGAAAGAGAGTATACAAACAATGTGGGACTAAACATTTACAATACTGAGCGGCTAGAACAAGGGTGACCGCACAGGCCGCGCGGTTAGACAGATGGGTTAACCGCTCGGCAACTCCAGCAGGATAGAACAGGCCGCAATGGTAGACCGATAGACCGCCCGGTCTCCAGGCTTCAGAGTGAGATCGCCAGACCGCTCGGTCAACAAACCACTAGATCAGACCGCTAAGCCGCCCGGTCAACAAACCGCTGGATCAGACCGCTAAGCCGCCCGGTCTAATACTTCAACACTCCCCCTCAAGCTGGAGCATAGATATCAATCATGCCCAGCTTGTCACAAATGCGGAAGAAGGAAGTAGAAACCGGCTTGGTGAAGATATCTGCCAATTCCTTGTCAGAGGTGACAAAAGGAGTACAAATCTGTTTCTTCAAAATCTCTTCCCGAATGAAGTGACAGTCAACCTCTATATGCTTTGTTCTCTCATGGAAGACCGGATTTCTGGATATGTGTATAGCGGCCTTGTTGTCACAGAACATAGGGAGAGGACAGTCATATACCTCGCCCAGGTCAAGCATGAGAGCCCGCAACCACTTTAACTCACACGTGGTTGACGTCATACTCCGGTATTCGGCTTCGGCACTGGATCTGGAGACAACAGACTGTTTCTTGCTCTTCCAACTCACGAGATTACCTCCAACAAAGGTACAAAAACCTGATGTGGATTTACGATCGCCTTTGTCATCCGCGTAACTTGAATCTGAGTAGGCCTCAACCCTCAGATGACCATTCTTCTGAAAGAGTAACCCTCTGCCCGGTGCTGCTTTGATATACTCCAAACTCTTCAGGGCGGACTGAAGATGGCACTCCCTGGGAGCTTGCATAAACTGACTGACCTTGCCTACAGCATAGGCGATGTCGGGTCTAGTCACCGTGAGATAGATGAGTTTTCCTACCAAACGTCTGTACCTTGTGACATCAGATAGAAGAGGCGAGTCATCCGTCCACGTTTTGTCTTCTCCAACAGCCATGGGAAAACGAGCTGGTTTGGCACCTGTCAATCCTGCTTCTCGTAGAAGATCAAGGGCATACTTCCGTTGAGAGAGAACCAAGGAGTCAAGTTTCCGAGAGATTTCTATCCCCAAAAAGTATTTTGGGGAGCCCATATCCTTCGTGACCAAGTGCTGACAGAGGTGCTTCTTCGTCAAGTCCACCCCATCTCGGTCATCGCCAGTAAGGAGAATATCATCCACATATACGGCCAAAACCACCAGTCCCGAGGCCGTTTTGCGAATGAATAAGGAGTGATCGGCCGAACTCCTTTGAAAGCCGATGGTAGCCACAATACCACTGAATTTGTCAAACCATGCCCGAGGGCTCTGCTTTAGGCCATAAATGGCCTTCTTCAAATGACATACACGTGTCTCCCCCTGAGCAACATACCCAGGAGGTTGCTCCATATAGACGTCCTCCTGAAGATCGCCATAGAGAAAGGCATTCTTCACATCAAGCTGGGAAATGACCCAAGCCCGGTTAACAGCCACAGAAAAGAGAACCCGGATGGTGCTGAGGCGAGCAACCGGAGAGAAGGTATCAAAGTAATCAACGCCGTAAGTCTGAGTGAAGCCCTTGGCCACCAGCCGGGCTTTGTAGCGATCCACAGTGCCGTCGGGGCGAAACTTCACAACGAAGACCCAGCGACAGCCAACCACATCAGTGCCCACGGGAGGAGGAACCAAGGTCCAGGTACCCCGTTCAGTAAGAGTAGCCATCTCCTCATCCATGGCAGACTTCCAATGAGGGAGAGCAAGAGCCTCCTGGTAGGTACGGGGAGTAGAAGTAGCAGAGATAGCCAAGGCAAAACACCTGCGAGAAGGAGAAAGCTGATCATAGGAAACAACAGCCGTGAGCGGGTGTTGAGTACACGCCCGCACCCCTTTGCGAAGGGCAATGAGAACATCCAGGTCAACGGGAGCGTCGGCGACGGGAGCGTCAGCGACCGGAGCGTCCGTGGCGGAGAAGGCTGGCCCGGGACTAGAGAGAGACGGCAGCGGAGAGGAGGGTGGAGGGGTGGGTGGGGAGACGGACTGGGAAGGAGTGGGTGGAGGAGGAGACGAAGGTGGGAAAACGTGGAGAGGTGTGGAAGGAACGGAGATATCAGAAGGAAGAGAAGAGGGAGGAGAGAAATAGGAAGCATTTTCGAAAAAAGTCACATCCGCGGAGACAAACTGATTGCGGAGAAGGGGGTCAAAGCAGCAATAGCCTTTTTGAGTGGGAGAGTACCCCAAAAAGACACACTTGGTGGATCGGGGGGAAAGCTTGTCGCGGGTAGCGGAGGGAGCGTGAACAAAGGCCGTACAGCCAAAGACACGGAGAGGAAGAGGAAAAGGTTCCTGGTGGGGGTAGAGAAGGGAGAAGGGAGTCTGGCCGTGGAGAACCACAGAGGGAAGGCGATTGATGAGATAGCAGGCGAGGAGCACAGTGTAGCCCCAGTAGGAGCGAGGGACGTGCATCTGCGTCATGAGAGTACGCGCAACATCAAGCAGGTGACGGTTTTTACGCTCCGCCACCCCATTCTGCTGGGAGGTGTAAACACAAGTCGTTTGATGAAAGAGGCCATGTTGGTGAAAGAATGCGGAGAACTCATGAGTCAGATATTCTTTGGCATTATCAGAACGTAAGACTTTAATAGAAGTAGCAAATTGAGTCTTAATCATAAAGTAAAATGATTGTCAAACAGAAAATAGTTCAGAGCGATCTTTTAACAGATACACCCAGGTACATCGAGAAAAATCATCGATAAAAGTGACAAAATAGGAACTTCCCCGACCAACTGTGAGGGTAGGAGTAGGACCCCATACATCAGAATGAATAAGATCAAATATGCGAGAGGAGCCACGGCCTTGCTTCGGTGGGAAGGAGGAGCGATGATGTTTGCCAAGCTGACACACATCACAGTTGAGCGGAGAACTGGTAGGAGGTAAGTGGGGCAGAAGCTGGCGAATAAGCCGAGGAGGAGGATGTCCAAGATGAATATGCCACTGAAGGAGATCGGTGGAGGAGGAGTAGGCAGATAGAGCGGAAACATCGTCGAGGAAGTAGAGGCCGCCGCTCTCAGTCCCAGTAGCAATCGTCCGCTGGGTCCTCGGGTCCTGAAAAGAACAATTAGTGGGAGTGAATAAGACGGAGCACTGAAGTGGCCGGCATAAAGTAGTAACTGATAACAAATTGCACGGGAACGTCGGGACATAGAGGGTATCCTCCAAGCAAAGCGATGGGGTGAGTTGAACCATGCCCGTCCTATGAACCGGGGATGGGGAACCATCCGCCACACAACGTAAGCGGTCATGGGTCTCAAGACGGGAGAAGCAATGAGGGTTGCCCGTCATATGATTTGTGGCACCGGAGTCAATCAGCCATTTACCTTGGGTAACGACGTAGGCACTACCTGACATCGTGGCCACCGAGGCAGACGACCGAGAAGGAGCAGTAGGAGTAGTGGTGAGACTAGAGGTAGTCATAGAACCCGGCAAGCAGAAGAAGCCGCGCGAACAGAAGCGGTTAGAAAACAGAAGAAGCCGCGCGAACAGTAGCGGCTAGAAAGAGGTCAAAGGCACAGCGGGGAAGAGGTCGCGCGGACTGAAAAGGCCGAGCAAACAGAAGAGAGGAGAAGAGTAGGTGATCGCGACCAAGATGCAGGTGAGATAGGAACAACCCGCACGGTCAGGCAGATCACAGCAGCAAACCGCGAGTATAGAGACAAGTGGAAATGGGGAAAGCAGAAGCGGACATGGAGAAGAAGTTCGCAGCGGGTAGAGACAAGGCCGCAACGACTAGGAAGTCGGAGAGGCAAGAAAGAACAAGGAGCGCGGCGACAAGGAAACAGGTCGCTGCGACGAATATCAGTAGGGGAAGAGAAACAAGAAGAAGCAAGCCGCGCGAACAGGGCAGCAGACAGAAACAAGCCGCGCGAACAGGGTAGCGGATAGAAGAGAAGGCAAGTCGCGAGACAGGTCGCAGAAAGCGGAAAACAAGCCGCAATAGAGACACACAGAATCAGCAGCAAGAATCAGGAGAAATGTACCATGTTAGAAAGTAGCGAAAAAGAGAGAACAAGCGGATAAACTTTTGAATAATTGAAATTTTATTATCCAAAAAAGATATCATTTACAAAGGTATGTCCTCCCTTATATAGAATGAAGGAGATAAGAAAGAGATTATACAAACAATGTGGGACTAAACATTTACAATATTGAGCGGCTAGAACAAGGGTGACCGCACAGGCCGCGCGGTTAGACAGATGGGTTAACCGCTCGGCAACTCCAGCAGGATAGAATAGGCCGCAATGGTAGACCGATAGACCGCCCGGTCTCCAGGCTTCAGAGTGAGATCGCCAGACCGCTCGGTCAACAAACCGCTGGATCAGACCGCTAAGCCGCCCGGTCAACAAACCGCTGGATCAGACCGCTAAGCCGCCCGGTCTAATACTTCAACATCGACCGATTGACGAAAGTGTCGCACTTCCTTCCAAACAAACAGGATGATTCAGTGGAAAGTTTGGCAAAGCTCTATGTGGAGCAGATTGTATGGCTACATGGTGTTACTCGTAGCATCGTAAGTGATCGTGATGGGCGATTCACATCAAATGATTGGCGACTAATCCATCAGTTGTTGGGCATGAAGTTGACGTTCAGTATGACCTTTCATCCCCAAACGGATGGCCAAACTGAAAGGACCAATAGAACTATGGAGGATATGCTCCGAATGTGCGCCCTGGACTTTGGGAAGAGATGGGAAGATCATCTCTATCTGGTGGAGTTTGCCTACAACAACAGCTACCAAGCGTGCATCGGTATGGCACCGTTTAAAGCTCTATATGGTCGGAAGTGTCGTACACTGTTAGCTTGGGCCGAAGCAGGCGAATCCAAAGTTTATTACCGTAAAGAAGTCGATGAAGCTAACTCGATGATACGCACAATTCAGCAATGGTTACTGATAGACCACGATCGACAAGCAAAATACTATAACGCCAAGCACCGGAACGTGGAGTTCGCGGTGGGCGACTGGGTATATTTGAAGATTAAACCCTTCAAAGGTGTATCCAGGATTCGGCGACTGAAAAAGTTGAGTCTGAGGTATCTTGGGCCGTTTGACGTGGTGGATAGAATTGGAGAAGTTGCATATTGGCTAGCCCTTTCGGCAGACTTGGTTGGATTACATAATGTGTTTCACATCTCAGTGCTTCGGAAACCCGTCAAAGATCCAGCTCAAGTGATCGAGAATGATCGTGTGCCTGTGGATAATGGGCTAATGACGAAGGTTATGCCCATTCAGATCTAGGATCGAGCCGATAAACAGTTGCGAAACAAGACAATCAGGATGGTCAAAGTCCGGTGGGACAACTGTGGCCGTGAAGAGCTAACATGGGAGCGCGAGCAGACCATGCGAGCTGACTTTCCCGAGTTGTTTGTTTAACTGTTATACAGTGTATCTTTGTTGTAACAAACATTTTTGAAGTTATAACATTTTGCTTACTGCATTCCTTACTGTGCACAAATTTCGGGACGAAATTTTTGTAAGGAGGGGAGGGTTGTAACACCGCAAAACCCAAAATTGGGTTCAGGTCGGGTTACACGCCCTGTGACATGGGCGTGTCACAGGCCATGTCCTGTTCGGGTGAGCAGTCCGGCGTCTGGTCGACGAAATGCGCTCGACGAAGTTTACTGAGGGTACACGCCCTATGACACAGGCGTGTCAGGGGACATGTCAGGGGGGCGTGTCTTTCCCAAATTACTTGATTGATTATCTCGAGTAGGTCTCGAGTGGGTCTCGAGTATTGGTGATACGGGCGTGTCATCCTTTGGACACGGGCGTGTCTCGTTCTGTGTCATCTCGAGTAGATCTCGAGGAAATGTCTCGAGTAAATAGAAAATGTCTCGAGTACCTAAGGGACATGGGCGTGTCAGCTATGTGACACGGGTGTGACAGCTATGTGACACGGGCGTGTCATGACCAAGTACTCGAGTAGTTCTCCAGAGTAGGTCTCGAGTACGACTCGAGTGAGGTACACGCCTTGTGTCACGGGCGTGACTAGGCCAGCACTGGCGTGTCACCTGGCCGGACCTATTGTGGATAAGTCGGTTCAAGTGCCGCTTAAGGGACACGCCGTGTGACATGGGCGTGTCACAGGGCGTGTCAGACCTGAAAAGTCAATTTTAGAGAATTTTGTGGTCGTTCATCTCCTTCCTCTGGGATCTCATGGCCCATGTGTCTCCTTGCTGCTTTAAGGCCGAGAGTGAGAAGAAAAATCTCATTTCTTCACTTAGCCATTATATTTCTAAAAAACTTAAGAAAGACGATAGCAAGGAGGAGGAGTAGAGAAGGGATCCGTCCGTTGGTGGATCTTGAGAGTTTTGATCTGAGATCCGAGGCATATTTGTGGAGGCAAAGCTACTGCGGTGCTTTCAACCGGCTATAATTCATGCGCCGCAACAAAAGCGATCGTCAAGGGTAATGATCTTCCTTCTTAGCCATCTGAGGCTTCCTTGTTGGCTATGTGGGATTCCCCACCAGAGGGGGATAGTGAAGGGATTCCCTTGGGTTGAT